>OMLB01003906.1:4472-18163 GCA_900302555.1 Myripristis jacobus
TCCACATACAATCCCACTGGGGCAGGGGGCCTCATTTTGTACATACACAGTGTTTGCATTTAGGATCTGATGCTACTTGAAGGTTATATTCACGAAACTGGACACAGTTTTGAAAACTGGCAGACCTCAATAAGACTGTTAGCAGGGATTAATGTAAGGTAGTTCATGTCTATTTATAGTTTTTTTTCCACATGTACATATGTCCAAAACCAGACATCCAGTGTAGACATGCAGACAAACATTAAAACAGAAATACATATGAAGGAATGTTCTAAAAAGGACATGGAAAGCTGGAGAGAAAGGGGGTTATGTGATACCTCATTGTGAATCCCTCTCTCTGTCTCTCTCTCTCTCCCTCCCATGAGGGTTGTGTTTAACCACAAAAACACACACAAAGCCACACACCCTTTTCCCGCCTGTCGTGTCTCCTTCATATTTATAGTTTTCAGCTGATTTATCTGAGGCCTGAGAGACAGAACAGAAGAGTAGGTAGGGTAGGGAAAGACAAGACCGGGCAGGACAGGGACACGGGAGCAGGTGTAGACTGAAGGGATAAACATGAGGGGAAGGCAAATAAGAGTTTGAGTGAATTTTGAACGCTAAGTAATTGTTTGCCATGTAGAGCCGAAGGCAAAAAATATGTTCAGGGCTGGAACAGCACATGTTCATATCTTATATCTTATTAAATCTGGTGTGCGATATTCCTTTTGTGTCTTTCAGGAAACAGTGGGACTCAAAGCTCGCCGATCCATCTTCCAGGTAAAATCAGCATCTTCTCTTTGGAGTGCATAATGATAAACCTTACATTTATAACAGTAGCCTACTCAGAATCACAGTTATGGCTGTAATGATCACATATCTCTCTTACTCATCCAGGCTGAGGACCCAGTCCAGTAAGAAGGCGTACTGGGTGGAGAAGGTCCAGTGTCAGGGCGCAGAGAACTCTCTGGCCCAGTGCCAGACCCAGCTGTCCCTCCCCAGGAGTGACGTCCCGTGCCGTGGAGGTATGCACGCTGTGGTCCGCTGCGTCCCTGGATCCCAGTTCACTCGCTCCGGCAGACCCCCTGCACCACCCGCTGTGCAGGTCAGTGTAAAGCTGGAATCTTTTTAAGAAATACAGAAAGTGTGTGGAGCTGGATCAAAATGACGGAACATGCTTTCAAATAGTATATTTGGTTTAACTTCTTCTGCTGCTGTTTTTTCTCCTTGCTCTGCCATGCTGCACAGACAAGCTTTGTTCAGTCCCACAGAACTTTATTTTAAATTCTTGGGGAGATCCTAAAGTTTCCAAATATACCAGCTGCTGAATTGCAGGGAAATGTGCATAAAATGATGCACAGCACATCTAGATAGTTTCTATGTGATGTAATGAGGCAGCCATAAAACAATGACTTCTTGACTTTGAATATTTCACTCAATATAAGTACGATGGAGCTTCAGTGAAGCACTACAACCAACATGTACAATATATGTGTGACATTGCTGTCAGTGACAGTCAGTTTAGTATTCAGTTCAAGGGGTTTACGGTGTTTTGTAGCCTACCCCACTGCTGCACTCACTGTACAGCAATAGCATCAAAATGTCGGTTAATTACTAAGGTAACCAACATTAAAGTTGACTCTTCCTCCTCATCCTTCCTATGTAATCTCACCTCTCTCCTCTTCCCTCCAGCCGGTGGTACGTCTGAAGGCAGGGCCGAGGCTGGGTGAGGGCCGCGTCGAGGTGCTGAGCGAGGGCAAGTGGGGCACTGTGTGTGACCACCTCTGGGACATCACCGCTGCCACCGTCGTCTGCAGGGAGCTGGGCTTTGGATCGGCCAAAGAGGCCCTGACCAGAGCTCAGCTTGGGCAGGGTAAGATAAGCCATCAGCTTCAAAATGCACTGGTGCACCTTTCTCCAGATATAAGAGAACACACCTCACACACCTACACACACATATGCACATTGCAATCTGAGCCTTTCTGCTGCATTTCAAAATCTCATTCAACTTTTATTAGCCCACATGGCTCGGACGGGTCATTGATGGAGAAGTGCGTATATTTAAACAAAACTGGTCTCCTTGTCCAAAGTAATCAGATAGTTTCATTCATAAAACGATAGCCTTTGTTAGATGACTGTAATGAGGACCTGGCCACTGATCAGGAACTATAATTAGATTTGCGTTGAATGGTTGGGACTTTGGATCAGCGCCCGAGTTCACCATGCACCCTCAGCATGAGATTGGTTTGGTCAGTGATCCCTTTAGACTAAACACAGTGTCTCAGACTAAATGTCTGTTCCTAAACAGAGATGCACAGTAATCCAAGAGCTGGGCCCATGTGGACAAATAAACGCAGTGAAAATGTTTACAGCTTGGTTTCTGCTTCTGCCTGAGAAGCTGATTGTTGTGGAGTTATACCCATGACCAATTAAAAGAGTGTAAACTGTGCTGGTAGGTTCCAGCAGCCAAAGCAAGAGCATGTGTTGTTGTCAAAATAAACCTGTTGTTTGTGAGACGCTGGTGCAGCTTTGAAACCAGGAGGTCAAGCAATCAGCAGGGTGCACACTGTGGCCAGCGCAAACATCCCCCAAGATTGTGATAACTCTGTGGGCAGGAGCAGAGCTGCTGAGCTGTCTAATAATAATAGATTTAAATTTAGACCCTACATTCACACACTCAATTAGCCCCTTTTTTTTCGTTGCTGTACCTCAGCAGTCATTCTATAATGGCATTCATTTCCTGCCATTATCTTTCTGCCCAAGTGAGCACATAGCATGCCCTAACAGTGGTTTAATTTCCTTCTCTCTGCTTGTCTTAATGAAGTAGCTTATGGAAACTATTTGAGTCTTTCTTTTAGGGCTCTATTAAAGAAGGTGCTATGGTAATGTTTTTTGGGTTTTTTTAATATCTAAACAATGAATGTAATTAAATGTCAAGATGGAGAATTCTGGCTATCCAACTTCAAGTATGTCCAAGAATCAGATGAATCTGTGCATTGCAGTAACCAATCCTATCAGCCCTCACGCTGCTAGGTAACACAGTCAGGAAAGACTAGAGCCACCAGCTGTAGTGATGCATCCTGTGAGCTTCACTTAATGACAACATCAGCTAGTTGAGCTCAAATTATAGGCCGTTAATCTGGGCCTCACACACCTACGCAAAAACACAGACGCGTTCAAAGATTTTCCTCCATTTTGGCATCTTGGTATCTTATTTTAGAGTATAAAACATGCTCCCGACGTGCAATGTGAACCATACAGTGTAATTTGAACAGAGAGCTCTCTGGCTCTGCTCTGTTACAGAGCCACATCAGAGCCTCCGATCATGTCTGGACTTTTAATCTCTCTGCGGTGATCTGTGGCTGCCAGTGGCCCAGTACAAATAGCCACCACATTTTAGAAGCTTGTATGTGCGTGCGTGAGTGCGTGACTACATGCCGGCATTCATGTGTGCGTGCAAGCATCACTTCGTGCATGTGGCCCATCTTTAGCGACACACATATGTGAATCAGATCATGTTCACTGCCCTCCCTGTAGGTACTGGTCCCATCCACATGAACAGCGTCCAGTGCACAGGCCAGGAGAAATCCATCACGGAGTGTCGTTACAGACCTGTGCCGCTCTACAGCTGCAAACACAACCAAGATGTAGCCGTCCGCTGCAACGTCCCTAACACCGGCCTGCAGAAGACGGTGAGAAATAGGCCCACACACATATTCACATACTCACAGACCAAATGTGGCACTGTTCCTCACGATAGCCACTCACCTCTTTGCATACATTTGAGGGAAAAATAATAAATTCACTCTGACTGCAACAAAAGCTGAAAAGATCCGATGTTATTCTGATGGCCTCGCTCCCTTCCCTCCACTTTCAGGTGCGGCTGGCAGGCGGCAGGGATCAAGGGGAGGGCCGTGTGGAGGTGCTGATAGAGGTGAACGGTGTGAAGCGCTGGGGCTCCGTCTGCAGTGAGAACTGGGGCATCAATGAGGCCATGGTGGTCTGTCGACAGCTGGGCTTCGGCTTTGCCTCCAGAGCTCACCAGGTAAGAAAATATTAGAATAGAACAGAATAGAATAGAATAGAATAGATGGCTGGTTATTTCTCTCAGTTTTGGTCTTTGTTGTCCCTCTATATGTCCTTCTTTTAACTCTGCCCTTTTCTGTATCTCTCTCTCTCTCTCTCTTTCTCTCTGTTCAGCTGTTTGTGTGTCTGCTGTGTTATTACTGAGGCCTGAGGTAATTATAGGCCTCTCAAACGTCCACTTCCAGTGCAACAAAAATAAAAGAGAGAAAGTGAGGCAAAGAGACTTCGGGAAAGGGAGAAATCCAGAGAACAAACAAACTCAAAATAGATCTGTGCTTGGAAAGGGCAGTGTGAATGTGATCTGGGGATTGAGAGGGGGGGCATTTTACAGGCACTTTTAAAACCATGAAAAGGAGTGGAAAATGTAATAATGTGTACTGATAGTTCCTGTAAAAAAACGGGGTTTAATTGGTTATAACTAGCTGCTATTTGCAGCTAGTTATAACTCTGACAGGTTTCATATGTCCACTAGTAGATGCAGAAGTTTCTGTGCTTCTCACAACATTGCTGATCACTTCTCAAGATTTTGTTTTGCATGTGTTTTCTATTTCTCTGTCTGTGCAGGAAACTTGGTACTGGCCTGGTTCTCAAGATGCCAGCCAGGTGGTTCTCAGTGGAACTCATTGCATCGGTACTGAGATGTCCCTGCAGCAGTGTCGCCGCAATACAAATGTCTACTGTCCCAGAGGAGGAGACGGCAGGGCCGCCGGAGTCACCTGTGTGGAGAGTGAGTCCAAAATCAGCAAACACACTGACACCTTCCTGCTAACAGTGACTGTCGTGTAAACACTGACCTCTGACCCTCCCACAGCGGCTCCTGACCTCGTACTGGACGCCCAGCTTGTCCAGGAGACGGCCTACCTGGAGGACCGACCCCTCCACCTGCTGACCTGTGCCAATGAGGAGAACTGCCTGTCGTCCTCCGCTGCCAGGATGAACTGGCCTTACGGACACCGCCGCCTGCTGCGCTTCTCCTCCCGCATCATGAACCTGGGCCGCGCCGACTTCCGACCCCGGGCCGGCAGAGAAAGCTGGACGTGGCACCAGTGTCACAGGTAAGATGAATGGTGGGAGAGCAGGAGAACAATGAGACTGTACAGGAGCCAGGTCGTCCCAGACACCAGACATGCTATATGGTCTGGAAGAAGAACACTCAAAGGTTTAGAGGGAACATAAAGAAGATGCTGTAATAAGTGTTTACGGTAGAAGATGAATGAGAATCTTAAGGTTTGACGAGTGATTGAGGACTGTGGGGACAGTACAGTAGTACAACTGAAATCTGTACCATAAATAACCTAACAAATGACATATAAAAGTCTGTTATTTAACACAATGAGCACTATCTTGTATCCACTAAAATGATGTTTACAATAAACCGTCTTCTCACTGGTCACCCTGTTGTTACCGTCAGAGCCATGACTGCACTCCAGCCTGGCTTCTTATCTCTGCGGTTGTGGTTATGTGTCCCAAAACGAGAAGCACAACTTGAGCGTCTCTCCCAGCCGCAACCCAGTCACTACCTCCCCAACCAACAAATATATGGTTGAACTTTCAGTTTCAGTAGATTCTGTTCTGGGCATGGTTTCATAACAAGAGAAAGAACAGAACCAGACTTGTGTCCACTAGTGTTTTTTACTGTTGCTGGCCTTGCCCATTTAACGCCCTCACAGTAACGTAACAAAAATTATGGCTGCCATATATCAAATAAATGTTTGGGTTTTTCTTTTCTGTAAGTCCAGGGTGCTCTCTTTCTGGGAAGATAAACAAGAGCAGAGCAGCTTAAGAGAACAACAACAACAAAAAAAAAAACAGCAGCAACTGCATTTCTATCAATTTTTTTTTTTGGGTGGTTTTTGTCATTTTTCTGAACTTTCTTCTCCTGCTTCAGGCACTACCACAGTATCGAGGTGTTCACCCACTATGACCTCCTGACTCTCAATGGAACCAAGGTGGCTGAGGGTCACAAAGCCAGCTTCTGTCTGGAGGACACCTACTGTCCCGATGGTGAGACACATTTTCTTACACATTCATGTCGTAGAAATCTCTTCTTCAAGAGATATCTGTCAAAAATCGCAGTTAAATACAGTTAAATAGCCAGCAATGTACATACATAAAACTACAATCAAGACTACATAAAAGTACAATGGTGGGGATCACACTGAGCGTTCCCAAGGAAGCAGAAGACAGCCAAGCCCTAAATTGACCTTGGCCACACAAAACGTAAACAGTCTCTCTCTGAGTCTTTCAAAACATTTTTCATTTTCAACTCACCAAATTCAGTTATACAGGGACTGCTCGCAAAAACAGCAAGAACATCATATTCTCAAAAAAGGAACAAGTGAGCTACCTGGAATGAACAAAAAGGCATTAAAGACCTCATGAAATTTTATCAAGCAGGACATTTGAGCGGAACGCAGGGCAGGGAAGGATCATTCACAAGTGCAAACCAATAGGATTTCAGTTTGGGAGGGAGAATTTTATTTGAAGGGCTAGGTGGGTGAGAGAGGACGTTTAAAGATTTGTGAAGGTTTTACTGGCTGAAATTTTAATTAGTAGAAGTCATGTAAGGTCATTTCATGGGGACTATAATGAAGCATATGCATAACAAACAATGTGCATTTTCAAAATACCAGACACCAAACAAATGCAACATTTTTCGACCACAAAGGTTTTCCTTCTTCATAATATCTCTCCTCATTTGTTTCCATCTGCTTTATCTCCCAGGAATTTATAAGAGGTATGCCTGCTACAACATGGGCCAGCAGGGTATCTCAGTTGGATGCTGGGATACGTACCGGCACGACATTGACTGCCAGTGGATTGACATCACAGACATACGTCCTGGCGAATACATTTTCCAGGTCAGTAGGCGTCATTTATAACAAGACTCCCTTACAGCACAGAAACAGGCCTATCCCAAAGTCAATTTTAAAGTTATTAAAGTTATATGTTTATTAAGCCAGCAATAAATTGTTATTATGTTACAAGCCCATGAACAAAAAAGGAGAGAGGAAAATAATACAAAACATCATGGCAAAAAAAGCATCTCATAATTTCAGTAGCTTAGACTGCCTCTTAAGTTGGGCACAAAAAGCTATAAATAAGAAAGAGCAAACACAAGGGTTAGTGTTTCAACATTTAGAGGCGCACATGAGATAAAAGCTGTGATAGAGACTATAATTTCAGCTAAATGGTTCTTGGCTGGGTTTCCAAGAGTTCAGGTAGGGGCCTATATGTGCGTAGTTTCAGGGTGTGTGCATATTTAAGAATAGTGGATTTAGCCTGCATTTAAAGAGAAAGTAGACCTACTATTAGTCCACCAAATCAGACAGTGTCAGGTTATTGGCAAAGGAAAGGTTCTGTCAGCATGTTGCATCTGTATAGATTAAGAGGGTTAAAGTTGGGGGGAAAGAAAGAAGCTCATCTTGTTTTTCATCCTCACATCTCTATTCAACTTGAATTTTTTTTTTTTCTTGACACTATGTGGCAACTCACTGCTGTCCTTGCCTCCTCCCCGTCTTTTGTTTTATTATAAGAGCTTAGCAGCAGCAAAGTGATGATGTTAACCCATTTCTCAATTACATTCTGAGTATTTATGAGCATTTATCTTTCATTATCTTCCATTATGTTTCATTCACAAGTATTTATGTTTCATAGTATGTATGTATGTGTGCAAACCATATGCACGAGTGGTCGATCCCTACTGGATGGGCCCGTGCGCACGTGCTGACTCATGCCTTCAGCGATATAATCATATACATGCCATAAACATCCACTGTTGCCATGACTACAATTGCCCAGCACCACTTTGTGGTTGCAACAGTAGTCAAGTTGGTCATAAATTTGTGTTAGAAGTGAGAGATTGAGGGAGTCTGCAGATGCTTGCTTGTCTCTCATGCAAACTGGGTGTTTCTTTGACTCTTTACCAAGAAACGCAGGGTAGCAGCCATTTTTAGGACTATGCATTTAAACCTATGAGTCACATCCACCTCAGCTTGATTGCTCCTGATTGCTCCGTCATTTAAAAATCAGCAGCACAACCTCACAGCCTTTTATATGACAGTGACAACCTTTCATTGTACTGTAAAACAGGCTGTGGGCCCTTTGTTTTGCATTATTGCAAGAACTTTTAAAAGGCATCAGCTGCCACCAAGTTAATATGGTGTTTTACACCGGGACTGTAAACTATGTGCTGAAATCATTTGTCTCTCTAAACATGCAGTGTTAAATGCATATGAAGTGCCTCACACAAATTGGACAGAAAAATGAAAAAAAAAAAATCATATTTATGAATATTTTAACATGTTTCTCTATAAATACAACCAGCGCCACAGAATTCATATGTAAAAAAAAAATGAAAGAGTGGCTTTATTGAATATGTGGTCAGGTTATCTGTTTGATGTGTGTATCAGGAAAATTCATTTGTGTGCTTTTTTTTATATACAGCAGACAGACAGACAGGGTGGAAAACAACAAACCATGGCAACCAGCCGTGACTATGTCCTAATGATAGGCTGGAACTTAAATCCCAACCAAAACTGTCATCGTCATCTGTAGACTTTTTTCCTGTCTTTCTTTCTTTCTTTTCCCCTGGAGTAAGATAAGATTAGAAAGTGATACCATGCATTTCTTGAACCCCCCCACTTTATACATTGCGAGCCATATAGGAAAAAAACTAAAACAATAATCCTGCGGCTTCCCAGTCTGTCCCATAGCAAGTCAGCCGGCTGCCAAGTGTCTGCAGTGAAGTGACACTTACTCACTTGTTCCCATGCTTAGGAGACGGTCTCTGTCTTAGTTTCTCATGATTTGTGTGAGCGAGAAACAGCACTTTACATAACACAGCTTCTTTCTCGGCTCACTATAATGAAGCTGTTCCTCATTATCGGCCAGGAAGATGACTGGTTTCAGTCTTGCAACGTCTTATCTCTGGTCTCCATGACAGGTGGAGGTTAACCCCTCGTTGGACATGGCTGAGTCAGACTTCCACAACAATGTGATGCGCTGCCGGTGCAAGTACGACGGAGCACGAGTGTTCATGTTTGGCTGCCATGCAGGTACTGTATGAAAACTCCACCATTTCCACAAACCACACTCCTCTGCTGCTGTCAGGATCAACTGAACGAGTAACACTTTGTGCTTCCTCCCTCCTCTGCCTCTCTGTCTACATTCATCAGGTGATGCGTACAGCGCCGAGGTGGAGGACTTGTTCGACCACCAACGTCAGATCAGCAGCAACTTCCTCTGAATGAAGAACTCAGCACAGAAGAGCTGAACAAAACCCTCACTACACCTCAACAAATCAGGGGAAGGAGTTTGAATTATAAGGAATATTCAAAGAGGGAAGGACATAGAAATTTTTACATGGCTATAATGTAAAACTCCTCCTGCTTAGAATATTCCTTGCCAGTAGAAAGCGGGTGAGAGGGAGGGGGGGATGAACAGGGGAGAAAAGGGGGGATTTAGTGCAAAAGGGCAAATTAAGATCCCCAAATTGCCCGGTCATATTGTCACCACCGATGACTGTTTTCTGTTAGAAAAAATGTGGGTGCATGAGGGAGGTATGTTGTAGAAGGAATATAAGGAAAATAGGAAAAAGAAAATGTGCAAAAGTTGCGAGGTAATCTGGGACCAAAGGAAGCAGTCGCAAGTGTCAATTTGTCACCATGATAACAAAAAGTTAGAGTAGTTTACGGTTTCAAATACTTGTCTTGAATTTTTAACTTTTTTTTTTTTTTTAATTCCCTTCATCAAAATATAACCACAGTTGTAAAGTAATGGCATGAAGGCACATGAGTACAACACAACCTTTATGTTTACAGTGTGTCCAGAAGCTGTCATCGCTATGATGCAACAGGCTGTCTGCAAAACTCTGTACAGCTCCACGTCTCTCTGGAGTCGTGCTTCCGGTGCTTTCACTGTTCACAATTACAAATGCAGTATTTACTGTACAAACTGTGTGTTGTTGTGTTGTTTTTTTGTTTTTGTTTTTGGTTCATAATGAGAATCAATTGTTTTTTCATGGTGCTATTTTTCCTTATTTTAATAAATATTGTAATGTATTGCAAATGTATTGTCATGTACAGTTTTATATTACCTCTCTGGAATATTGTTCTGTAGGACACTAATTTATGCAGAATTTTTATGTACTTTTGACTTGATTCTTGTCCCTGTGTAGCTGTGTTTTGCATTGTTAATTTTATTATGATTCATATTTTTACTTGTTTGTTCTTTATCTGTCAAACCTCGGCAACATCAGACGACATCTGGTTGTACCACGGTATTGCGCCTTCCACAGTACTTGGGAATAGTAGTGAAAGAATAAACATCAGACTGTCAAACTATATGGTTATTTGGGGCATGGTTATTTGATTTCAAAGCTTGCTAATGTAGAAGAAAGAGAGAAAATATTACAGGAGCACTCCAAAGTTTTAGGCAACATAGCCTTTTTGCAACTTAGCCAGACAGAGACAAGATGTTTGACACCATTTTCACCTCTGTACGTCCAGTGGTTCGGTGCGGTTCGGGTAGCATTTTGTGTTAGCTTAGCATAAAGACTTGAAGTATATGGGAGTCATTAGCCTAGCTCAGTCAAAGTGAAAAAATAAACATTGCAGCAAGTCTGAAGCTGTCTCGTTTACATAGCGTATCATGTATTTGAATTGTAATAAAAAATAGGGATAATTTTAGGAGAAGTTAATTTGTGTTGGATCTTCCTCTACCTTCAGCTGTGTGCAGATCACTGTGATAGACAGAAAGATAAACGAGTGGTGAAAACTCCATCATCTAACTTCATCCAACTTTTCCTGACAACCATGTATTTCAAATACACATGATATACTGTGTAAATAAGATAGCTTTGGAGTTGCTGTAAGGTTCGTTTCTTCACTTTGACTGAGCTAGGCTAACGACTCCCATAGATTTCTAGTCTTTATGCTAAGCTAACACAAAATGCTACCCAAAGGAACCGAACCACTGGACGTACAGAGGTGAAAATGGTCTTGTCTCAACCTGGGAAGACAGGAAAAGGATATTTTGTCCAAAATGTTGGAGCATTCCTTTAAAAATACATTTTATTCAGCAGCTTTAAGGGACTCTTTAAATAAATTCTATTGGTAAGGGCGAATGATTTGCTTGAGTCTATAATGAAATAAGAAGTGTTACCCAAGCCACAAATTAAGCTCTTTATGCCAGATTAACTAGTTTATGCAGTGGGTCGTCTAAGGTCGACAGCCAAAGCCTACAGCATTCTTTTCTGCTTGAAATGTCCATTTAAACTACTGTTGGCTTCAGCTCTCCCAGCAACAGAGTCACAACCAGCAACTGGCTTTCCCATCCTTTCCTAGGGAGCCTGAGCTAACCCGTGTTTTACGGTTGTTTCCAACCTCACAGCCACTGATGAACACAAACACACCACACGCTGGAAGCTCGCACAGCTGCCCACTGTCACTTAGTAACACAGACTGCGCTTTAAATATGTTACTTATTTCGGACTCACTTTTTTCCTCATGTGAGTTGGCACATAATTGCTAAATGAATGCTCTGAGTCTACTGGTAAAAATAAAATACAAGCCAAAATAAAGAGAAATTTTCATGAAATGGGGGGTTTAAAAAGGTGCTTGGTATGATGTGGAAAAACAGACTATCAACATTTATTGGTTTCATAATGGCAAGAGTGTGTATTCAGGCATGGTTTTTGGCTTCTTACTTTGTTGAAGCCTGACATGCTGTTTATTAAAGCTCAATAACCTCCATCTTGAGTATACAGAGGGAAAAGAGTGCACCTGATACCGTCTCAAAAGCTTCTATATCTAAGGAGACTGGTTATTGGGAGCTCTTGATATCTTAATATTTTCTATTTGATAAGCTGCTGCAGCCACAGAGTAATGACATCTTGGGTTTGGATATTTCACTCGGTTTAAGCGTGATGCCGCTTCAGTGAAGTGTTGAAACCAGCAGGTACAGACTAAGTATGAGACATTGTTCTACAATATGGGGCAGAGCAATCTGACTTTGAAGCTACTTAAGGGGACATTTACAGAAAAATCAGAGTTTAAGGGGTTAGACTGCTGCTTTATTTAGACCATACCTTCTATGTGTCATCCTAATATTTAATTTGCTCCATGATAAAACCGCTCTTTTACGCTGCATGTCTAGAGCAAAGCTGGCACTTGAAACCACTATGGGCTTAGTAGTGGTTTGTGTTTGTGTACTTAACCTAATGATTGTGTGTGTGGCACTCAGCAGGCAACTCTGTGGTACCTCACCTCCTCATAAAGCCTCAGTAAAGCTTGAGATTATGGGCAGGGCTCAGATCTCACACGATGCTGGGAGAGAAGTAAGGAGCAGCGATAGGCCAAACAACAGGGCTGAGGCTGGCCGGCTGCATGTAGCTCAGCTGGACGAACACAGCGGCACGCAGGGAGGTCCACTCCTGTCCTGGCTGACTCTGTATGAAAACTGGCGCAGGTTTGCTCACATTCCCCATTGGAGGTCATTTTTAGACACAGGCTTATGAAGGAGAAAGCCACATGTGCACTGAGAGCCAGTAGTATTGTCCCACCTGCTAGAACAGCACAAAAATAAATAAAGAAATAAAAAATTAAATAAATTTTTAAAAAAATGGAGTTATTAAAAAAAAGCATTTATTAAATCCCAAATTAGAGAAACAGATCAGACCATTTTCTGTTATCAAACATTAAAACACAAACACAAACAGCACTTCCAAAACATTTCACAAATGTTATGTTTCAACTGCAAGTTACAGCAATGACAAATCAGTACAGCAATTTTGGTTTTCATTCTTGGTTTCAATGACTGGTTTTGGTAACTAGACATAAAAGAAAGCTGATGCTTGAAAACAGACTTTGTTAGCTGGCCATGGATAAACACACACACACACACACACACACACACACACACACACACACACACACACACAAAAACACTTGGTGTCCCTTTTTCATTCTAAGGACATTCCTAAGCTCTTTCCGAATTGATCAGAATGATCATCAATATGGATTAAGCCTGAATGAATGAGAGAGGTGATCAGGGACCAGAGGTGAAATCATGTGTCCATATAAAACTTGACTGTCATGTAGCAGGCAAGCCAGTCTCACAAAATTCAAATGTGAAAGAAATTTTACCTAGCATGTTGACACAAAATGTTTCATGACAAAATGACTGTAATTGTTAACGTCACCACACTTCAAACATGAGATACACAACTTCATGATGGAACTGTGCAAGTCTGCAGAGCTGTGTCTGTGAAGTTAGAGGTGAAACCTACTGCAGCCACAACCAAGAGTACTTCTTTGGAATGGTGAGTGTATGATAAGAGACTGGTGCAAACAGAATATGTATTTGAATTACAGGTAACACTTTACAATAACAGTACAACAATTAACGTTAGTTAACATTAGTTAATGCTGTAATGGTTAATTAACTGTTAGTTAATGATTATTATGGCATTTACTAATGTTAATAATATCGACAATAACCCTTAAATAACATATAAATTAATACCTTAGCATGAACAGCATTAGTAAATGATTCTTAGACACATTAGTTAACGGTTACTTAACTGTTACTTAATGTTCATTACCTGTTACTTAATGTTTATTACG
>OMLB01003920.1:5763-24565 GCA_900302555.1 Myripristis jacobus
GTTATAGAGAAGTATTATATATATATATATATGTGTGTGTGTGTGTGTGTGTGTGTGTGTGTGTGTGTGTATATATATTATAAACATTTTTTGGCTGGCTATTATAAAGTTGCAACTGATGATCATAATACTTTGTTGAATTAATTCATAATACTTTGTTGAATTAATTCATAATTAACAGCCTACTTTGTAAATCATCTATAAGCATTATTTTGATGGTCATTATGAAGTTGAGAAAACTGCTTATAATATTTAGTTAATGAATAAAGCCAGAACCGGTGATTCGGGCGTTCAAGTTGACACAGACTGTTAGATGTTGTAATAATAAATGCGTTTTAGTTTGAGAAAGCAACACTTGAAGTGATGTTAAACCTTCTTTGACTGGAGTAAAGTGGTTATTTTTCAGAATGTTAGCTGGGGGGAAGTCCAGCTCAATGGCAGGAGGCTAACAGTTAGCATTAGGAGCACCCAGCCAGTATCCAGCACTCAGTAACAACGAGAGGAAGATAGCACCACTGCTGTCCTACAGAAAAGCTGGGGGGGGAGTCAAGTAATATCAAATTTTTCAAAATGATTGAACTACCCCTTTAAGAGTCTATCTATCCCTGTCAGTGAGTGTCCACTTGCCATTATTGTCCATTTTACAGTGTTTTCATGATTTTCCAGACTGTTTTCATTAAAACATGAAATAGCTCCTGTGATTCAGTTACAAACTCTTTTGCCTCTGTAAGTGTGTGTGTTGCCTCATGTTTCTTTGAAAACTCACATATAAATCACATAAAAACCTCTTTTAAAGCTGACACATACCACTGATTGGCATTCAGCTTAATCTGACTGCCTTGTGTAGCTGCCTTTGTAATCGTGACCTGGTTACTTCACACAGCACATGTTTTCAGAATGCTGTCTAAAGGCTAGAATGGGTAGCAGCCCCACTTTTAACAGCATGAGATGCCAGTAGTCTTCATTTGAGAGAGCACTTCAGTAGGTTCTGGCCGCCTCGCTGCTGACATGCGACGTCGTGTTTGCGACAGACTACTGTTGTATTTGTCACGGCTGTCCTCTGCCAGGCCCTGTCCACTGTGTGACATTTGGAGCCGGGTTCACAGAGGCGTTCATGGGCGTGTTGTTTACGAGCTCAGTGACTGTTTTACCAGAGGAACCTATAATTTTTTAAACATTTTTCATTTTATTTATAGTCTCATAGTAAAAACCTGACCCCTTATGTAATACATTCTCTGTAGGGCGCAGTCGCCTCACCCAATTGACTTTCAAGAACTGAAAAGCCATTGTAATGCATTTCATATGTCAAGAGATGATTACTAAAATCGCCTTTAACGTGGTGTAGGATGGGTGTGAGCCCTCTTTTCTACGCTTAGCTTGTCATTCATGCTAAAACCTTGTATCTCTAATAGGTCAGCTTTTCAGCAACTAAAAAAAGGCTTTTTGTTCTGAATTGATGGCTATGTATTTTTGAATTTAGTAAACTGGTTTTCACTAGGTTCCCATTAGAGTGTGGATACCTGCTCCGAGCCTGTCGGGATCCGTTTCAGAATTTAGAAACTATATTTGGGTTGGGGTCAGGTTCGGTCACATTGGCATTATTTTAGTGAAAAATGATGGACCTACTGTCCTGACTTACCTACACTGAAGGCAACACATAGGCTATCTAAGGCAGTAAATGTAACCCAGTGAGCAAAGCAAAATCGGCTCAGGTCAGGTTCAGACACAAAAAATATGCCGCCCTATCTGCCGTCTAGTTCCCATTAGCCCATGGGTCGTAGAATTTTCTTGACCCACAGAGGACTATCTGATCCTTCAGTTGAGTTACAAGTTTTTCACTTGACATGAACAAAATGAATATGCTGTATCTCTCCATGTGTGGTTCCAGTGATATTCATGGTGAGATTTTTTGAAAAGGAATTTGTCCAAAGGTACAATATTTCAGCGCAGGTCTGCAGCCCTTGGTTGATGAAAGTGTAATGTAGTTGGGTTGTCAGAGCCTCGAGTAATAACACCCTGAAAAGAACTGCTTGGCCAAATGAATCCACAGCACAAAACAGCAAGAGATCACTGTTCCTCCAGCTTTCAGATGTGTCCCTGGAGCACACTGCAGACTAATATTAAACAACACATACTGTATATTCATCACCATAGTGAACTGTTTTGTCAGTTAGTATGACAGAAATGCAATATGCTATATCATTTTTAACTAATGATGCAATGTGTGTGATGATGGCGGTGTTATGTGACCAACTTCTAGAAATCCTCTGCCGGCTTTCAACTTCAAATTTGAAAAACAGTTAGTGAACAAATACAAAGAAACACAAATTTTTCTCAAAAGATATTCCGTTTATAACTGGTGTCACTGAACTCATCATTTTTTCAGGGAGCAATGAGAGTTATTTATCTGTTATTCAAAGTTTTTGAGCTGTGATGTTCTCGTGTGTGCTGTGTTGTCATGCCTTTCTAATGTGGACGTGGCACCTCATCTAAACCTGGTTAGTGTCAGTATGTGGTATGTGTATGGGACATGGCCAGAGTTTTTGGTGATGGCAGAAATTCAACTCAACATGTTCATCGTTCTCACCAAAGACAAGGATGCCAGGGCAGGTGGGGGGGACAGGCAGCAAGTGGACTTGTGGGAAATGTGGCTTTAAGGTTGAGAAACAACCGTACTAACAATACCACTACTGGTGTGAGGTGGAGGCTGCCAGCTGTCTCCACCATGGTGTTATTATTACAGGAATTATACCAAGTTTGCACAATTAATTTGACAGTGGTACATTGATGTTTAAATATGAACTGTATAATATCAGTCAGAGTCACCTCTGCTCGTTAGCTGCTACTGATTAATTTTCTTCAGACTTGTATGTGGGAGTTCCCATCACAGAGAGCCCCAAACCCTTAATCTGTAAAGTGCAGCGCTGCAGTCCTGCCAAGCCCCGGGCTTACGCAGGCCAGCCTGCATACGTCCTGCTTCCCTCCAACAACCACCGCAAACAAACCAGCTCCTACTGGTGGATTCAAACTCCACCGCGCTGAATCACACACTATTTGCCCTGAGGGCTAGACATATAATTTCACTGTGCCGCTTGAGTCTTAAAGAGTGTGCGGTGGAGAGAGTGATGCCGTCAGTGAGCTGGGAGCCCCCCCACAACAAGCGACACAAGTGTGTGTGTGTGTGTGTGTGTGTGAGAGAGAGAGAGAGAGAGAGAGAGAGAGAGTGAGAGAATATATTTGCTTTACTATCATTGTGAGAACCATTTGTGGTTTTAGACCTAAAGTGTGAGGACATTTTTGTGAAGTGAGGTCATTTTGGCTGAATTGGGTAAAGGGGTAAAATTACAATTAGGATCGGGTCTAGGTTTAGGAAAGGGTTAACATTAAAACAGTAATACTGGACATTTTCATACGCAAAGAGTTAGCCTTTTTGTTACTCTGTATCATTGGTTGATTTCTCAGTAGTGTAGTAAACTAGTGATTGTACCTGTAAGCAGTTCATGACAACTTTTTCCATTGGCTATTCTAAATACTCAATATCCGGTAACTCTTTCTTGGGAAAAAAGACCCTCTGGCACACACTCACTCATACACTCACTGTTGTGTACTAGCCACAGTCTACACTGAGTGGTTTATTCATGATGAGCCTGTTCCTATATGGAGCTGTAGCCTGTCAGATCTGTGGCTAAGCTTTCACAGTTGTAGTGCTGATCGGGCTGAGTAACTGTCTGGTACAGTTCTTGTGTGAGTACAGTCCATCCGATCATTTTGGGTTTAGAGGCCTGATCAGAAAATCTATATTTTCATTTGTTTATCTGGTTTACTCTGCTGCTCTCTGATGTTTTCTTAAGTTTTTAAGTTGAGACAAGATGTAGATAACTTGACTGATCAACAGTTTAAAGTTATCGGTCAAAGCACAGGAATAACTTCCATGCTGTTACAATAGCATGATTCTGTGATGATGTTTTATAATGATGTAGCTAGTGTTACACACCTGCTGAATTGAGGCAGTTTGCTAACAGCTGGAAGTCATGCATTATGAACTTGCACCTTAAATCTGAGTGTATAACTGCAACTGTGATAACTACAAGTGAATGTGCTCTCCTGTCCCTCTCTGTTCATTGCACTGATCCATGCACAGTGCTCTTCTTATGGTTGACAAAGTGTTTGCCCCAGTCCTGAGAGAACAACCAACCACACAACAACTCAACACCTCACACCACAGGACTTTTGATCTCCAGCAGTTTGAAGATGTTTTCTAGTCAGGTATAAAGACCTGAATAGATGTGTTCAAGGGTTTTTACTTATCCTCCAGCAAAGCAAAAGCATTCAGATGGACACATTTTCACTAAATCAGCCAATACAGTGTACAATGATGTGGTATAAAGTGACCACATCCATACTAAATTAACTTTTAAAGCAGAATTGAGCAGGCTGAGCCATAACAGCTCAGCAACAGGTATTTAAAAGGTATTTAAAAATATCATTTTTAGCACATTAACCGACGCCAACAAAGTGGATTATGCTAATATAAAAAACAATTCCTGGTACCCGTTTCTTGTGTAATTACAATTCTTCACAAAGACACTATGATTTCCTCTTGGCACAAGGGTACTGTGCGGCAGTGAACTGCAGATGCTACCTGCTGGATCTACTATCCAATTCAAATAGGAAAATAACAAGAAAAGAGACATTTAATTTCCTGAAAAAAATTGGTATTGGCACTTGTTATTTTTTACACAGACATAATCCAGCTGGTGTTTGGTTTATGTGCTAGAAGTGTTATTTTGGGAGCTGTTTGCACCACCATGGAGGTGAATTGAGCAACTAATGACGATATTTCATCACCATGTGGACTCATATCACACTCAGAGAGCTAGACAACCCAGCACTCTACCAAAGTTCAGTTTTGCTTTAATGTTGGACATGCAGTGGGGAAGGTTAAACCTACAGTTAGGGGATAGGGAATAAATATTTTCAACAGAGGTCCTCACAAGTATAGCTGTAGTTACTGTCTGTGGATGTGTGTGTGTGTGTGTGCAGGGTGTGTGTGTGAGAGAGATATGCCACACATCTTCGGCTCCATGGGCTGACATAGTTTAGCCACATCTCCGTCATCACAGTGAGTTATCAGGGCAGACTGTGTGTCTTTCAGGGTCTGTGGGAGACACCAGAAATAACCACCAGTGCAGTCATACATCCTTCTCTAAATGTTGACAAATGAAGATACAAGGACTTTTAAAAGGCCTCAGACATGTTTGCCTGTGGCACATGTGGTGCGCAATGATCCTGTTACTCTGTCAAAGCATCATTTTTCCCACTGTCTGGCCTCAGTGTGCTAACTCACCGCTCTGTGGGCCGAGGGAGAGTTCAAGTCACCCACAGAGAAAGGGAGTCAGACCCAGACAGACAGAGGAACATGGTTGTTCCACTCACCCTGTCATTTTCTTTGTCTCATTACCCCTTTTGTCAGAAACCAAAAGCCTCTTCTTAATAGGAGCATGTTTGCTTTTCCATGTTTGCCTTTAGAATTGCTTATATTACCCCAAAATGGTAGCTGGGTGTGTGCACAGTAAGATTCCCATCATCTGTGTAATTTAGCCCGTGGCGCTCAACACACCAAGCCTGCCACAGTGACACGTAGAGAAAAGAGGGGGCCAGTGGGAGTCAGCCGCTTCGTTTTGTCTGGCTTGCCAAAATAGGAATGAAATTGAAGGTTTTGGTTCAAACCAGCGCCCCTGATCTTTATTAAGAAGACCACCAGAGCCAGAGTGGGGAGTGTAAGACAGGATGGACGGGACGTCATGCTGAGACAGATAGACACAGGAGGATTAGGCAGAGAGAGCTGAGACAGACCAACCAGAACCCAAATATGCACCTTGAACCAGGCACAACTGTGACTCTGACGTCTGCTACACGAAACCATCCTGAGGCTTTTCATAGCCTATATCCTATGTCTTTACATTACTTAAAGGGATAGTTCACCCATTTTGAAAAATGTGATACAAATGAGGTACTATCTTCCTCTCATTGTTACTGAGTGCTGGATACTGGCTGAATGCTTCAAATGCTAACTGTTAGCCTCCTGCCATTGAGCTGGACATGTTTAAAAACGACCACTTACCAAAACATGTTGTGGCTGCATCACACTGTGGTCTAGACTCTTGTTTTGGGAGAAACTAGTTTCTGTGTCTCTCCTATAATGGATTTCTCCCTGTATGACTGTTGATGTCCATGCAAGATGGTGGCTCTGGGAGGAAGGCCTTGATTTTTGACTTACAACAAAACATACATCACCAATAGCTATTGTTTAGTTTGTGTTCTAGGGTGGATTTTCCCTTCAACATCATATTTAAACAAATTACAAAACTTAAGATCAGGAAATGCTGACATAACCTTGAAGGAGCGAATATAATTCTGAATGATTATGTACTATTTTTCCGCCTTTTGTTGTTGTTGTTGTAGTCACTGATGGTCCTGGGGGCAGGGAGGGGGGTTGGGTTATTTATTTCTATTCTTATTTATGTTTTTTTCTTTTTTTTTATTAAGGGACTTTCGATTACATGATAGATGAATTTTTTTTCTTTTTTTTTGTACTCATGTCTCTTTTTAGTGTGCTTGTTCTTTCATTTTCACTTCACTCACAACATGGAGACACTATACCCATGGAATGCCAGTGACACGTTTTACACTTAGATATACGTGTGCAGATATGCATTTGTGCATATGTGCATGTGTATGTACTGTATATATTTATGTGCACATACACATATAGTAGTAGTGATAATGATGGTGGTGATGTTAATGACAACTACTGTTATCGTTGTGACTGCATGTGTGTAGTTATGTATGTATGTATGTGTGCGTATGCATTTACATATGTGTGAATGTGTATGTGTACATAACCTTTTTTTCTCTTGTCTGTTTGTTTGTTATTGTACAATACTTCCAGTCAGGCACCTCCAGTCATTGGCTTGCTCACTTTTCACCACAGCAGCTAACACAAAAAGTGACTTATTTTTAGAAGTGCTCCCACAACATTGTCAAATTAGTTAATCAAGTGAGTTAATGGGGAAGCGATCAGTTGAAAGTGCGGGACAGAAACACAGAAGTTCGATCAACTTCCGCATTCCAAGATCAGGTGGATTAGAGGCATAGATAAGATTCTCTTAGAATACAAATATCATCAGACAACTACAATTACAAAATTGCGTTCATGTGTGTACTATGTGACTACATCCAGGGTTCAAATCCAGTCTTTGTCTCATGTCATTCCTCTCTCTCTCTCTCTCTCCACAAGTGTCCTCCTTCCTCTCTTCTGTGACCTGTACAATAAAGGCAAAACACCAAAACCATAACATAAAACAGAGAATCACATTTAGTTAATAAGCCACTTGTGATACCTTTTGAGCACCACTTCAAGGAAAATGTCAGTAGTGTTTTTTCCCTCTTGTTTGTGTGGGCTCTTATTTGGATCCTGGCATGTTTATGTGCAGTTGTGGTCCATTTTTAGCAGTGCGACAGCTTTCCCACTCATTCAAACCATGAGCCAACAGGCTCCATGGGTGACGTCAGTGTAGAGGGGCCCCACAGATGCTCGTGGTGTGTGTGTGTGTGTGTGTGTGTGTGTGTGTGTGTGTGTGCGTGGGATGGGAGACTGTAGGGTTTTCTCTGGAGCTCCTGTCTTACTCACTGCCTGGTTCATTGTGGCGTGGTCACAGCAGAGTTCGTACAAAGGATAAGAGCTAGAATAGAAAGTATGGCATGGCCCACAAACCACCTGGACTTTAAAGCAATGACACGAAGAGCTCTAGAGTGGCTCTTTTCCACGTCAGAGTCCCACAAACAGAGAGCCACAAGGCCGTGGATCCTCATTTATTTGGTTGGAATGACAGTATGGCTCTCAGCAGCACAGGGTTGAGAGCCACTGGTTTAAACTTGTCAGAGCCCTAACCCTGAAAATCTTTCAAGGACCTCTGGGTGCCTTCAGAGCTCAGATCCACTATAGTTGATGATGATGCTCATACATTTCCTGCATAAAGAATATAGATTTGAGTCTCTGGTGGTGGAGACTGTTAGGCGTCGCCTCCCTCCTGTCTCTGCCCCGTGTTTTCCTTTGTTTTCCCCCGCTCCTTGTGTTCTGTTTGTGTTGTCTGTCTCCCTTGTCTGTAGGCTGGGCGTGGCTGGCTCATCAGTTTCATCTCCATCGCCTGTCTCTCCACACACACCTGGCTCCACACACACCTGGCTGTCATCCTCCCGATCACCTCCACTCTTCTGCAGCAGTATTTAACCCTGGTCCAGACCTCCATTCCTCGCCAGTTCGTCGTGTTCCATGCGTGAGAGAGATCTCAGTGAAAGGAGTTTAATCCAAATTTCTTTGTTATTTTTCAGTAAAACAAAAAAAAGAAATATCTTGAATATAACATTCTGTAATCAATCAATGTTTTGTTTTGTTTGTTTGTTTGTTTGTTTTTGGGTTTTTTTTTGCAAACCTTTGCCCTCAAGCTAGCTAAGTAGCAGCATCAAACAACAGCATGAGACAGATGCCTGAATGAAGTGCAATCTTAAGTATAGGAATTATTAGTGGGCACTAAAACAGTAAATGCAACTGAGGAAACCTAAATCTTTGGTGGCTCTTTCACATCAAAACTTCAAAATCTCAATTGATGTTATACAGAAGAATGACTGACATAAATCAGAGTGACATAAACTGAGTGCTATTCTGCGGTTTGGACTGCCTGGCTTAAATATTTAGGACTTTTCAGCTCTGCATGGTTAAAGAATTTATAAGAAATATTAAAAAAAAAACAATTAGTACTCACCTTACCATTTCCTAACATTAGGTAAAGTGAAGGGAGGCAGAGAAGACAGGGTGGAAAGAAAGGGTCCAGGCTGGAATCAAAACTGCTCTGCTGCAGATAAGACTTGGCCTCAGTGGTATGTGGTGCACACTGGACCTGCTGAGCCCCAAGAATTTTACTGGGGTCAGGATGGCAGCATTTAGGCCAAGGGATGCTCAAACCCTTAATGATGTCCCTTACGAAAATATCACAGGTGAAATATGCCTTTTCACATGTGAAAATTTGAATTTCACATGTGAACTAACATTTTCACATGTGAAAAAAGTCACTTGTTAACTTTAACATGTGATTTGCTTTTCACGTGGTTTTCAGTTTTCACATGTGGAAAGAAAACAATGTCACATGTGAACTAGATATTTTCACATGTGTTTTGCTATTGTCACATGATTGAAAATTCCCACATGTGAAGGGAAAACTGGACACATAGTCATGTGGAATTAGCATTTTCACATGTGATTGGCTTCTGAACTAGGATTTGAAAACAATGTGAAATCACATGAAATTTGCATCTTCACATGTGAAATCCACATGATCACATGTGACTAGTTTCTTCACCTATGATTTTCACATGTGAAAACAACACATTTCAGTTTTGCTGCTGTTGTTGCTCATGTTTCTTTTTCACATGTGAAATAACAACATGTGGTTTCAGGCAACATGTGGATCAAAATAACATGAAAATCACATGTGAAATAATTAAATCACATGTGACTGTAGATCACATGTGCACGAAAACCAGTGGTGGTTTAAATCACACGTGATTTCACGTGATTTTCTCATAGGGGCTATAATACATAACGATACATACGTGTGTGGGATGAATATCTCTCATTAGAATCAAATCACATCGTGGCACCCCGGTAGCTCACCTGGTAGAGCACGGACCAGTTAAGTCCTTACCGCGGCAGCTTGGGTTCGAATGCGTGCCCAGACTATTTGCTGTCATCCCCTCTCTCCCCTGCCTTTCCTGTGTTTCTCTACTGTGACTATCAAATAAAGCAGAAATGCCAAAAATAATCTTAAAAACAAATTTATCAGGCTAACAGCCCCCACACATAGTCAGCATAGCACTGATCAGTTTGACAATAAATATGTAATCTATCAAACTGTATGAAATCAGACGTGGACCACACCGGTTGACCAATGTTTGATTTTTAATAAAAGGCTAATAACGGCTCAATAAATCAGTGGAAGGTAACACAGCTACAGCCACGATTGCAACACTGAAAAGTCAACAGATGGACCACCCTGTGCGTGTGGATGGCTATATCTGTATATGTGTATATTTGTATGTGCGCGCTCTGTGTGTGCCAAGAGGGCCAGCGGGCGGGCGAACCACCCCGAGCTTGGCGAGATGGGTCAGCAGTGTTTAGACAATGGCCGGATGAGAAGAAACAGAGCATGGCAGTGGGGCAGCAGTGTGAGAGGGGAGGTGCAGACTAAGCCTGAGGCCACATTCGAAAACTGACTCACCCTCTGCCTCCCAGACATGAGGGCTGAATCACTCCAGATTAAGGGGCCCAGCAATTACAGCTCCTGACACACATTTGGGTTTGTTTGTTTTTTTTTACACAGCATCCCAGGAAGCATTTGGTCAAAAACAAAACTTCTCATCATTATGCCTCACAAAAGGTTTTGCCCACTGCTGTGTGGCTCATGTTTTATTGTACCTTTATGTGACCTCCAACAATCTCATTAGCATTAGTTTCCTGTTTTATGTTGCCATGTGTATGACAGCCATACACACAAACACATGAGTACATAAATTCAGAGACAGTGGAGAGTAAGCCCACCTCAACTCATTTTACCCACCACTTTCTTTGCAGAACAGTTTTCCCAACAAGCTGGCATGAATGTGTAATTAATTAAATTCATAGCACAAAGAAGAAAAAGTGGGATACCAAACTGGTGTGATTTAAAGGGATAGTTGAAAATTTAGATTTTTTTTACGTCCCCCCAGCTGTGGTGGGGGGAAGATGTCTTTTACAATTTTAGACAGTCCTGCTGTTGGGAGAAATCCTTGTATTTATTTCCGATTTTTGTTTGTTTTGTTTTGTTTTTGGATGTGCATTTTAGAGTTCATACAGGCTTTCATAGGCCCAAGCATGGACCTTTCTCAGTCCACACAGGAGCATGCAGTCCATCAATTTACACATGAAAATGACCAAAACTGGAGTTATGGGGTTTTCAGCTGACAAGAATAGTAAATAAATCATCCTTTGAAAAGATTATTCACTTTTGCTTATATTGGCGATTGATTGCCTTAAAATTAACAAATGAAATTGATTCACATTTTGCCCACCTTTCTCCTCACCGTATATATACATACGCAGATGCAAGTGCAGATATTTACACACCGAGAGAGACAGGCTTGAGTGCAGATGAAAATGAATGTTCCTTTTATCTGTGGAATTTTAAGCTGAGTCCTAAACCTCCCAGAGCAAAGTGATTGTGATAGGAGTCAGGGGAGGAGAATAACGTGTGGGCTGAAACATGCTGAAGCAATAATAATCTCTAATGTGTTCCATCTCCCATAAAGAACTGTACCTGGTGCCACTGAGGCTGCCCCTCCACCTCCTACCATCCCACTGCTGTGTGCAGCACAGAGGCTCCCACACACTCACACTCCCTGAAATCATCCACACATTAGTAATCATCATCAATGCAGCACACACACCTCTGGCAGGGACCATGCAAAGATTCTGGTGGATTTGTCGTTGGTATTGTACACTGGAGTATTTTATGCATTGTCATTTATACATTACATGCATAAGTGGTGTTATAGCAATTAACACATTAGAATTGTAAGTCTATTTCTATTTTTTGTCTTCAGATGAAAGCATGAATTGAGGCCAAATATGGTTGGAATGGTGTGTGTGTGTGTGTGTGTATGTGTGTGTGTGTTTGAGGCTGATACCAATATTCAGTCCCACTGATAATGGCCAATGCAAATATGAATTTTTGTAACAATCAGAATACAAATGCAGGTGCACTATAGGTTCAGCTATTCAGAAGGCCTGTCTTATTATTTTATTTCACTTCCTCCCTAGTTTACATGAATAGATGCTTATTTGTGCCGAGCGACATGAATGACCTGAAATGGTGAAATTTGCGTCATGTGTGTATTTGCGAGAAATGACTGCAGGGTCCAAAATTTACAGATTTACCAGCCAAAATTATTTGTTACCGACCATAAAACTGCATCACACATTTTTTATAGCCTGTGCTTTTGAGCTTTTGAGCTTATTCTGCCTTTTTAGTATTTCTTGCTTTGATGTCAGCTTTGATGTCAACTACGATTTGCTGCCGTGTCATTTGACTTTCCCCTTTGAGGGATCAATAAAAGTCTAATCTAATCTCATTTTATCTCATCTAATCTTCATATTTTAGCCAGGATTAGAGAGTGGATACCCTACCAGGGCCTGTCGGGACCTGTCAGGACCCAACACAATGGAGGACAGGCAAAATCTTGGGCTCAGGTCGGGTTCGGACACAAAAAAAAGAATGCCTGTCAGGTTTTGGATGGGCTCAGTCACTGTGCTCCCATCTCGGGTCAGGTTTGAAGGAAAATATGCAGCCAGATCCACACTCTAGCCAGAATCCCCAGGTTCCTGCTACATTCTGATGACACTTCTTGCAAGAACGCTGACCTCCATGACTTTTCTCCTCGTCTTCATGTTTTCTTCATGGTGGCTTAACAACAGACACATGTTGCCACATCTCTAATAATATGTAACACAGATGGTTGTTATGACAAAAACACAGACAGATGGTGTAGAAAGTACCAAATAGTAGTAAGTAGCTTTGATCTGATTGGCTGAAGTCACAGTAGGTAGTGAGGGTCACAGCGAGGGTCACATTAGTCCAGGCAGGACTGTAGAAAAAAATACAGTGATATAAACCTGGCCATACAATGTAATTAAAAATTCTTTACTGGCCAAATGCTAATATAACAGCTTGCCCAAGTTCCAGTCACTTTTGAAATATCCCATCAGATGTGGGTTTTTTTCTTGCTTTGTTTCTTGACGTTTAGTAACATGATTTCTGCACTTAAACCCATTTATTTTTTTCAAACGTTTCTACAAAATTAGCTCTATGGTTAAATCAAAACACAGCTGTCACATTACTGGAGTCCACATTCAATGCAACGCAGACGTTCTCACATAACTGCAGCCGCAGTAAAACACGGGGCACGAAACACACATTTAAATCTCCTGTATGCTGGACCACTTAAGGGACAGCGCAAGGCATGGTATACATTTTTCTTCGGTGTGGTTCTTCGCTCTTTGTCAGCTCTTGAAAAGACTTGGAGAGTGGTCATATATCATTCTTACAAACTTTAATATCCAGGAGGGAGCTGCACTGTAATGAGCTGGGTTTCCTCCTGCAGCTCTTCTCACCAGGGATGGACCACAGCATGGAGATGGTTAAGAGCCGGACGCAGGCGAACGCAGCTGCACACACTCTGTTGTGGTTGACGGAGCAGTGTGGTGCTCTTAATGCTGTTATGGGATACACTGTGCAATGATATTCTATATTTTATGTATGCCGCTTGACAGTATGTACAGCCAAATCAGGCCTGTGTTGATCTTGGCTCAGCGTTGCATCTTCACATGATGTTTAGGAGACTTCTACCAACGGAGCGGCTCCCAGGGCCGATACCAGTGTTTTTGGACAGAAGCAGGCAATATCTTTACTGGTTCGAACAACGCTCTCTGCTTGACCCGGAGTCAGGGGACTGTCTTTCATGTCGAGTATTTTCTCTCTGATTCATCTTGTCACTGATTGATTTGAGCGTTCGGTTGGCCTCAGTCGTCTGACGTAACGCTGACTACAAGCCTTTTCTTTTTCTCTGTGGGGAAAATCCACGGGGTTATAATCATCCTTCTCACAATCCATGATTTAAGCTAGCATTTAAAACTTGGAGTTTTATAGTTTTACCCTTAAACGTACTGGATCCACTGAATTCTGCTGCTGCTTTCCAACTCAAATCATTACTTTGCTAGCACTGCAGCAAACATTAAATACTAACTGCGCTGTGACCGGCTTTGCATGATAAAGTTACATCTACACTTTTTGAGCCATAAAAAGTAGCTGGCTAGCTAGCTACCATGTTCATGTCTTTGTCTGATCTGTTCTCTTTGTTCCAACCAAGTAACAACCAAGTAACAAGTGTTAAGAGGAGAAAAATCACTACAACTCTGCTGGTGTGCAAAGGTGAAACACATCCATTAGCATTTCTTTTATTACATTACACCAGTCTTGTTCAGTTTATAAAAAAAAGTGTGAAAATATTCTTTGTATTTATACAAATGACATAAATAATTTTGATATTAGGAAACTCACATTCATTTCTCCCACAGTCAAATGATTTCTTTGATCCAGACGTCTGGAAAATGAGAACAAAATAGAGTGAAATTGCGACAAGAGTTTAAAGCACAAAACTCAGCTTTGTTGTAGATTTATAGCCAACATATTGTACCAACATTCACAATATATAGATTTTTTCATTTATAACTCACCACAATAATAAAGATTTAGTGCGTCCCCAGCAGTTTTATTCAGATGGAAAAGCATTTGAAACACCAGTTAGACCATAACGGGACGCTGTAGCTCTTCACCGGAACCAGGACAGTAATAACAATCAGTGCTCAATTCTACAAAGAAAAATGTGTCTGAAATAACTTTTTAGCTCACCTGCTAAAAAGTTAAGGTTAATTAAAAAAATTCCTTGCCAAGAATATTTTTACTGGACAAAGAATTCATGTCCAGTTTTAAAGAAAGGTGTTAGACTCTTCATGTCATTTCATGTCCTGCAGGTTTAAGAATCGATTATTCTCTTACATAACAGATTGAATGGATATAATGATTACACTTGTAATTCATGTTGAAGTGCAACACAATTCAAATGACAAGAGAGCGTTTTAAAACATGCTGGCAAAGTGAGAAGCACATCAGTTCTTTTAGGGAGGTTAGCATTTCCTTAAAGGGATAATTCACCCGTTTTGAAAAATGGAATAATATTTAATACAAAGGTTAGTGCACTTTGGAATCATATGTGCATTTTGGTTTTTTGAAAAATCTGCATGTTAAGGTGATGTTAAACCTTCTTTGAATGGATTAAGGTGGTTATTTTGAAGAGTGTTAGCTGGGGGGAAGTCCAGCTTAATGGCAGGAGGCTAGCAGTTAGCATTTGGAGCACCTAGCCATTATCCAGTATTTGGTAATGATGAGAGGAACATAATTCAAATTTTTCAAAATAGCTGCGGCAGGTTTCTGTGAAGTAAAATCCTCTCACTATATTGGAATCATTTTTCCAGTTATTAACTGAAAATAATGCTAATAAAACCCTATTGCCAAGCTGTGGTCAGGGAAGAAACTCCATCATATCAGAAATGGACAACTTTGACTGGGTGATAGTTCATTTTTAATAAAAGGCCAACACTGGCCCCATATAGCGGTCTGCCTCTAATGTTTACATTGTCATAGAAGCTGATTGGTGATTCTGGGTCAGTTTTCATGCTGGCCCTGTGGTGAATAGAATCTGACTCCAAAAACCATGAGGGGGCAAATCAGCAACACAAAGGGGTCAATTATTTGGCAATCTAGTGAATATGTCATTTTTATTCCTCAACTCTGCATGGCTTTTCACCGTGCATGGCTGACGCAGTGGCATCTAAAACATCTATTGCAGATCTGTTTTGCAATTGTGATAAGAAAGATTTTGGAGCTGAAAAAAGGCCTATGTGTTGTGATCTAGGTTAGACATAACAGACTATAACTGGATAATAAATCTTACAAATGAGTAACACAGTGATGCAAGGAATTGTCCTGTTCCTGTGTAAGAAACAAATACCACCCCCTTAAAGGCACAGTTCACCCATTTCACAAAAGGATCTTATGCCAGTGGTGGTACAACAGTGGCTGGCAGGTGCCTGAAATGTACATGAAACGTGCACAAACAAAGAAGAAGATGAAGACGCTAGCCACAGTGTAACTAGCCTAACATAGCTACTGCAGTGGGGAAAAAAAACAAATGATAGCAAACTCAAGCAATCTATTTCTGTCTCTGTGGTGGCTGCTGCTCTTCTGGTGTGAAGTGATACAGGAAGTGCAGAAGTTACCAGATCTTTGTGCATGTTGATAACAGAAAAAATACATTTAGGCTATAAGCAGTAATCTGAACAAAAGTATCATCTGTGTGCCCTCTGTAATTGTTTGTGCATTTTAGTTTTTGAAAGCGACACTTGTAAAGTGATGTTAAACCTTCTTTGAGTGGATTATGGTGGTAATTTTAGCTGTGCCAGTGTTAGCTGGGGGGATGTTCACCTCAGTGGCAGGAGGCTAACAGTTAGCATGTGGAGCATCCAGCCAGTATCCAGCACTCAGTAACAATGAGAGGAAGATAGCAGCACTACCACAGCAGGGCCGGTGGAATGGGTGGGGTTGTGAAGTAATATCAAACTGAGTGAACTCTCCCTTTAAACTTGCTTTGCCATTTATAGATTTGTCTTCATTTTCAGTTATTAGAACAATAATAGTATTGTGATCTAAGTTATTTTATTGGTGGTTGTCTTTTGATCTCAGCACGCTGTAGCCTGTGTGGTATCTCAGCTGTTTGCCGCACCGACAGAGGCAGAGCCAGGTAACATTTGCCTCGTTTGTCTGTTTCATATTACCCTTGATGCTCACTTAACCATTCTGCATTTAACAGCCATTTGGCATTTTATATGCTTTTGACCCCGGGACACGTTTTTCATCTGAGAGAGAGAGAGAGCATTTTTTCCACTCTAATTCGAAATGCTTGATCTTCAGGACAAGTGAGGCAGCAATGGGAGACGCTTGCATTTATAGTGGAAACATGCATGTTTTATGATTCCTATCTCACACCTTTGAAAACCATTCAAAGCTCTGCTCTCTGATAGCATAACTGTATCCAACTGGGCAGCTGTGTTTTCACATCTGAGGTAAGAGAGGGCAAAGAAGACATATGAGTTTTTTCAATTGAGCGAGTTAGTGAGAGGAGCAGCGCTGCCATGATATCCAGCCAATCACATGCACCGCTGTCCGCTGCAGTCACTGTCATGCTGCCAGCAGCTGAAAACAGCTCAGACACCTCCTTCACACGCAAGACTCAAACGTGCCAATCAAAACAACAATATTAATTATAACCAATTCAAATAACTCTCTTGGGATGCAATGCAAGAATTGTATGGACATATATTTAAAAGACGGAAGGGGGAAACTCCATCAAAGATGTACAGTGCTAAGCTGCAGATATAGCAGAATATCAGGGATCTGGAGTGGGTTTTAGGCCTTGGCCTAAGAGTGGGGTTTTCCCACATGCTAAAGGTGGCCACACTTGATAAGCCATGTGAGCTGTGCTCCCCGCTGGGTTGGGGACAAAGTCAGCATCCACTACAGCATCCACTGCCAGTCGCTTGGCAATTAGCAATATAGGAAAATAAAGCTGGTAGCACTGTCTGACAGTCAGTCTCCATGCATGTTTTTTTTGTTTTTTGTTTTTTTTTGTCCAAAATCATCTTTTCTTTTTATTTATGGCACATAACACAAAATATTGAGTGTTGGCTGTTGGTATCTTGAATCTGGTTCAAAGTTGAAATATATTGAACTTTGAGTGCAGTGCAGTCAAAGTGGTAAACTCTGTGCTGTGTGTGTTCAGGCTCTGTGGATCAGGTGTAACAGGGGTGTAAAACAAAACCTTTCAATACACAATGCACCCTACAATGTTGACACAAGTGATTTTTGGACCTTCTGAGCAACTGTTACCTGACAATGAGTGTTCAAAGTAGAATTTGATGAGATCATCAGCTGCAGGCCTGATACACAGCAAGCAGCAGCGTCTGCAGTGTGTGGCTCATCCAATTTTTTTCTTCCCTAATATGGCCCTAATATGCCATTGTACAAATCTCTGACTTAAAAAAAACATTATTTTTGCAAATAAGGCAAAATACAGCAGATATTGGAAATGGTAGTGTTGTCCCTATTGTATAAAACAAAACAAACCAGAACCAAAATCAAAATCATGATAATCGAACCATTGTACGCAAAGCAAAGATGTGTAGGCAGCTTCAGATGCAAGTGTGAAAAGACAGTTAGCTCAGGGCTAAGAGTCATGTGAAAAGGGCTTCAGAGTGTGTTAGAGCAGAGACCACTAAAAGATTACAAACAGTCTTTTTCACATGTCTCTGTTTTTCTGCGTTGTTGATATTATATTTATCTACTATTTGTGTCCAGCCAGTTCTCCTGTGAGCCGCTGTATCGGTGCCAGACGGAGTTGCTAGGAGATCTGTGATGCAACAGTGAAGCTTCACCCGCTGCCATTGTGAAAGAGAGCTCTGCTCCCTGTCTAGCCATGTTTTCGCTGCATGCCACCAGTCAGTTCCTGAGACAAATTGAAACCTTCTCCTGGTGCGGCTGGTCTGAGCCAGCGGGCCCTCAGGGTACGTCCAGCGTCTGAGGAGAAAGAGGGATGGTGTTTGTTCCTCTTTGGTGTAGTCTGAGACACAGGGCATGTCTGGGGACTTCATTTCCTGCTGGACCGCGATGTAGGTGAGAGGTGGGCGTTGGGTTTCCTGCCCTCCGCTGATGCAGGACGGGTTTGGAGGCTTTGGGATGGATGAAGATGTGTTTGGAAAATGTCTGAATTCGGGTTCACAATTTGGTGAAAGGGATGACGTGGAAGGTGGAGGTGGCGGTGGTGGGAGGGTCTGTGCAAACAGGGCTGCTGACCTTTTCCGACGTCATTTTGCCTCTGACAGATCTCAGCGGTGTTTACAGAGCGGAGATGAGTGACATTTCTCTGTCTCACACGCACATCCAGATACACTGAGGTCACAAGTCAGTCAGCATTTTGAAAGACAGCCATTATGGTTTGGCTCCTGATACCTGTGTAAATGTGAGGATCCCAGTGTTTG
>OMLB01003926.1:12943-23911 GCA_900302555.1 Myripristis jacobus
GAGGAGAGAGAGAGAGAGAGAGAGAGAGAGAGAGAGAGAGAGAGAGAGAGAGAGAGAGAGAGAACAGGTTTGAACAGCATCTTTGACGCTATGTCGGGCAGACTGAGAACTGGATCTGCCCGATTTGAGTTCATAGCTCGGTACTGACTGTGGATTTAGGCTGCACAAACTGACGGTGACAAACAAAACCAGGGATTTTTCACATTTTCAACTCACCGTGGGGGCAGCGAGACAGCGGACTAAACCCGTATTGAAGTTAACGCTGGAACCTCCGTTTCCCAAGCAAGAAGGTCTGACAAAGAGCTGGGAAGTAGCTCGCTGATTGGCGAGCGGAGCAGTTCAGCAACAAACTGAGGAAAGTATGGCTCTGGCTCATTTCTTCACCATGGATTACAACAAAGTCGCTCGTGTGAGTGTGACGTTTTTGTTTCTTTCTCTGCTTGTAAACCGAGGGATTTTACGTGTGAACGGACAATACGGCGGCGGTGACCGAGGAATGTCAATACCGGAACACGGATTTTGCCAACCGATTTCCATTCCCCTGTGTACGGACATCGCGTACAACGAAACCATCATGCCTAACCTGCTCGGTCACACCAACCAGGAGGACGCGGGACTGGAGGTGCATCAGTTCTACCCGCTAGTCAAAGTTCAGTGTTCTCCAGATTTAAAGTTTTTCTTGTGCTCCATGTACGCGCCGGTGTGCACGGTGCTGGAACAGGCGCTGCCGCCCTGCCGCTCTCTGTGTGAGCGAGCGCGGCAAGGCTGTGAGGCGCTCATGAACAAATTCGGCTTCCAGTGGCCCGACAGCCTTGCATGCGAGTCATTCCCGGTACACGGCGCTGGGGAGCTATGCGTCGGTCAGAACATGTCGGACCGCGGCGCCGACTCGGACGGCCCGACGCCGTATCTAACTGAGCCACCTTCTTATGATAACCCCAATGTGAAGGGCCAGTTCAAGTGCCCGACCTCGCTCCGGGTGCCGCCGTACCTCAACTACCGGTTCCTCGGGCAGGAAAACTGTGGCGCCCCTTGTGAGCCCAAAAAATCCCATGGAATGATGTACTTCAGCGAAGATGAGCTGAAATTCGCCAGGATATGGATCGGCATCTGGTCAGTGTTGTGCTGTGCATCCACTTTGTTCACAGTGCTCACCTATCTTGTGGACATGAAGCGCTTCAGCTACCCAGAGCGGCCCATCATCTTCCTGTCCGGCTGCTACACCATGGTGTCCATCGCCTACATAGCTGGGTTTCTGCTGGAGGACAAGGTGGTTTGTAATGACAGGTTTGACAATGACATCAGGACTGTGGTGCAAGGCACCAAGAAGGAGGGCTGCACCATCCTCTTCATGATGCTGTATTTCTTCAGCATGGCCAGCTCTATCTGGTGGGTTATCCTGGCTCTCACCTGGTTCCTGGCAGCGGGGATGAAGTGGGGCCATGAGGCCATTGAGGCAAACTCTCAATACTTCCATCTGGCAGCGTGGGCCGTGCCCGCCATCAAGACCATCACCATCCTGGCTGTAGGGCAGGTGGACGGAGACGTGTTGAGTGGGGTTTGCTTTGTTGGCATCAACAGTGTGGACGCCCTGAGGGGCTTCGTCCTGGCGCCCCTGTTCGTCTACCTGTTCATTGGCACCTCCTTCCTCCTGGCTGGCTTTGTGTCGCTGTTCCGCATCCGGACTATCATGAAGCATGATGGCACCAAAACGGAGAAGCTGGAGAAGCTGATGGTGCGGATAGGGATCTTCAGCGTTCTGTACACTGTGCCCGCCACCATCGTCATTGCCTGCTATTTCTATGAGCAGGCCTTCAGGGAGCAGTGGGAGAGGACTTGGATCAGCCAGACTTGCAAGACCTACGCTGTGCCCTGTCCCATGCAGAACCACCCCAACATGAATCCCGACTTCACCGTGTTTATGATAAAGTACCTCATGACGCTTATTGTGGGTATCACCTCCGGCTTCTGGATCTGGTCTGGGAAGACGCTCAACTCCTGGAGGAGGTTTTACACGAGACTGGCCAACAGTAAACAGGGTGAGACCACCGTGTGATGTGCCTTCATCCTGGCCCTCACACAGGCTGCTTACTGTCAAACTGAATGATAATCCCTGTTTTCTTTTGTTTTATTGTTTTTTCCCCAATTTATCAGAGACACAAGGTATGTTTTTAATGTACATAAACATTTTGTGAGATTTTTGTAAGTATATATTTGTATTTAAAGATTTAAAAAAAATCTTACTTTCTTTTTTTTTTAAACAACATTTTTTGCATACTTTGGACATAATGGAATTGTATTCATCATTAAGAGCCAGCTGAGCATGGTCTTATGACCTGACTTACTTTGAGCACCACTGGAACAGGAGTGTTAGTGTCTTTAATCAGTGACCTGCCTGTGAATGTTGAGCCTATTCTCGGCAGAGTCCCGTGGAAAGCAAGTGTTTCCTCGTGGCTCCCTCTTATCCTGATTAATTGGCTGTAGATTTGTCCACTGTGCAGCAGAGCTGGGTTTGAAGGGAAAAGCGCTGCCGTTTTTGAAAAGAAATGAGGTGCAGGTCTTGAATGTAAATCATTGTTACAGAGGGCTATATAGCCTGTAACTCAGGCTTGGATAGATCCAACATTCTTTCCCCAAATACAGCACAAATAATTGCACCAAAGTTTAAGACAGTGGGTTTGGAGATTAAAAGTAGATATGAGCAGCATGAACAGGTTCTTTTGAGATTTTAATTAAACATATGCTTAATTATGCAGTTTGGGTGAAGTTACAGGAGTTTTTTTTTAATACTGAGCAAAATACAAATCTCTAAAATATACAAGACAACTGCCAAAATGAGCTGAATCCTTATACTTGACTGAGGAATATAAAATCCATAAGCAGATATTTTGGCTGTATAATAAACATGGCTGTTTAAAGCTGTTGCTCATTTGGAGGGGGTGTTTTAAAGGACCATACCAGTGATTCTGAGTGTTTGGCCAATTTACTACAATTTTCCAACATCTTACATTGCAACAGACCATTTTGCAAATCATGTGGGGACACTAAGGATTTCACAACCAACAGAAATCCCTTGATTTTCAAATTTGAATTTTTGGTTGCAACAGCCACCCTATAACGGTATGCTTCTGCAAAGTAGTCGCCATTCATAAACCACACCACTGATAATTGGCTGTGCAAAGCAAATGTTTCCCCAGGGGCCTTTTCTGGCAGGGAGACAATTTCACTCCACCCAATTTCAAGTCATCAAAACACAACAGTACTGGTGCTTTTAGGAAATCTAATGTGGACAACTTTATTATGGTGATGGAATACTGGTGTGAAGAAAGTTTGAAATCTCTGAAAGTTCATACTCATATTGTACTGGAACAAATGGAAAACAACAGCTGTATAAAAGGGAGAAAAAATGATACTGATGTTCTAAAATACGACTGCTTGCTTTGGGCAAAGATGAACAGAAACATGAAGTAAATATACTTTGTAGATATTTCCCAAAAACATACAAACTCACTGGTATGGTCCCTTTAATGTGCTCATGCCATGTTCATAAACTCATGTAACATTTAAAACTGTAGGAGGACAGTTTGGGTCTTGGAACATTTGGGTTATTTGGATGGGATTTGAGACAGACGCCGTTGAAGCAGTAGTAGCTGATGGTGGGACAAAGCAGGTCTGACCTGTGAGCAGCCACCAGCTTTCGTCTATTTCCCTGCAGGAGGAAAGAAACTGTGTTAAATATGCAGAGCAGCTTCTTTCAGGGTGGAACTGAAGCAGCTGGTGTTGGCCTCAGCTCACACACATCATAAACTTGTGCTCTCATCTCATGCTCTTCCTCATGGTACTTACGTTTAATAATAATCATTTGAATGTGTTGATGGCTCTCCAATACAGTCTTGGCTTTGAAATAATTTCTTTTGCATTTGCTATCAAGAGAACCTTTATATTTATAGAAAAGAAAGTCTTATATATCCCACATTGATTACTTTATGAGAATAAAAAAAGCAACAGCCTCATCACTGCAAAGCTTTGTAAAATGTCTTTGTTTTTTGTCTCTCCCTCACCAAAATTGATAGCATGAGAGGGATATCAGAAAGTATTGCAACATAATGCACTATAAGTTATCGACTGATATTGATTTTTTTCAGGGCGGTTACTGATTATTTGTAACCAAGATAACTTATATTTAGTGCCATTATTCATTTGTTGTAAATTTTAAACTTGAAGTATCAAAATTTAATTCCCCTTATTACATTAGTGAAAACTTGGCAAAATATATTAGAAGAAAACAACCAGAAAAGTAGCCAAAAATGGCGCAAAAAACTCTTGAAAATTTGCATTTTTAATTAAAAAAATATTCATAATTGTTCAAATTAAATTAGAATTAGCTATTTAAAGGCCAGAGCAGTACTTCTCCATCAAATTTCTTGAGTTTCATTGCTTGTGAAAAGCCTTTAACAAGCGTTTAAATCCAGGAATAAAATGAAAATTGTAGCCCTTCTGTTTAAAAGGCAACACACTACAACTTTTTGTTTTTAACTTTCTGTGAAACAAATGCAAAGCCAGTGAAAAGGGAAATGAAACTTGTAACCATGTTATCAGAAAAATTGCCCTGCCTACTTGCTTTTGTTCTGCTGTCTTTTGGATGGAGAGGTGGAGTCTGAATGGTTTTCATATTGGCCATTATGTAAACCAAAATTATGATACCAATTGTTGGAAAAATCCTGAACATTGGCCCTGATAATCAGGCAGAACGTATAATCGGAAGATCCCTAAGGACACAAATTGTTATGTTTGACTTTTTTTTTTGCAGAGTTCAGGATCAAACCGTGAACTAGCTTTCTGTGGCCACAGTGCTTGCTAATCAAATGCAGTCCTTTTGCTAACTCTGAAATGGGCTCCGGCATCACTGGAATGCAGTGGAAACCCTGAGAGACCTTGCATGTACTCACAATATGGCTTTGGCTCTTAAAATAGCTTTTGACCTTCATCTGTCAGCTATGTACACTGGACAGCTGCTCGCGTCATTGTTCCAGGTTTCTCTTAGTCCTTGCACCCTTGTTTTCTTTTCTTTTCTTTTCTTTTGTTTAAAATCAGTATCAACTTCAACCTTAAGAAACCTGATCAAATTCACTTGATTTGTTTCAAAACATGGCAGGAAAAAGGTGAGGAGCAAAATAGTAAGAAATGAGCAAGAAGAATGAAGTGAATTTTGTTCACAGAGGTGAAATAAAAACCTTCTGAACATCTTATCCATGGCTGATGGGATTCAGAGGGCTAAAGTGTACAACTGCATGATCTTTTGAATTGGAATGGTACCACCACATGCACTTCATCTTGCTTTGTCTGAAACTGAAGCATCAACGGTCTGGAATTTGGGGAGACAGAGTAGAAGAAAGAAGATAGTTGACCAGCACTGGACCTCAGACAGGAAGTAAAGCTGCGAGCACCAAGATCGACTCAAGGCAGCTTGTTCTTCATTGTCTCATTAATAATCTACTACAATTTGTGATGCGTGTGTGTTTACAGTCACAAAGGCCAAAGTTTCAAAAATGTGTTTGAAGCATTCAGCATTTTACTTCCTCAGCAATGCAATCTAAAAAAAAAAAAGCAAAAAACAACAACTTGTATCTCAGATAAGTGCAAATAGAGCAAACTGTTGGATTGTAAACATGTTATGAATATAAGTACTATGTGGCACTGTCTTTTTTTTTTCTCTCAGTATTTTAAATATAATCTATGCACAACCGAATTGCAAAAATTGCCAGACTCCAACCATTTTTATTCACTCATAAAGTTGTGACATGGCTGTGTCAGTGAAGTGACAAAAATGTGAATGAAAAGAAAGATTTTTTTTCAGGGAATCAATAATTGTGAGAAAAAGAATCACTGTCTTATGCTGAATCGCTTCTCTCCCTCACCCTTAAATGTTTGGCTTTGAAAGTAATTAGATAGTGCTAAATTTGAATTTATGAGGGCTTAATTTCACCAAACATTTGATCTGCTTTCAATTATCTATCTAAAGTATTAGTTACATATGACCCACACATAGAAAAGTAGAATAATATAGTTGATAATCTTCATATTCAAACCTCCTGTTCTAAGACTAGAACGGGAGGCAGATCCTTCCAACTCCAGGCGTTACGCTTGTGGAACAAACTTCCGGTCTCAGTTTGGAGGGCAGATTCTCTCTCTACCTTTAAGAGTAGACTTAAAACCTTCCTCTTTGAAAAAGTGTATAGTTAGGGCTGGCCCAGGTTTGCCCTGGATCAGCCCTTAGTTATGCTGCTATAGGCCTAGACTGTTGGGGGACTTCATATCATGCTCGGAGCACTTTCCTCTTTGCTAATCTTCCTCATCCCTCTTCTTCTCTTTTCTTCCTTTCTACCTTTGTTGTGATTTGACGCTATACAAAGAAAGAAAGAAAGAAAACCTGAAACTTGATACTTACCTGCAAAGCTTATTTACAGGTTAAAAAAAAACAGCCTTAAACCTTGTTGAAGTTGCCTTTAAATTGTCTTTAAAACATTAAATGTATGATACCTGTCGACACCCTGTCTCCAAATTACTCTTAGGAATAGTACTATGTGTTTTTATGGCTATAAATGGTCACAACTCAGAGCAAGACTTAAGAAGCTGTTGTCACGTGTCCTAAACATACTCTGAGTGAGGAGAAGGATTCCTCCTCAGAAAACAAATGATATCACTATTTTTTACGACAGTTACAACCACAAACTGATAATGACACTGATAATGTTGTGTTGTAGTTTTTCTAACAGAAAAAAGTCACACAGACTCATTAACCTCTTAAAACTGCCAGCATAACAAACACGTGCTAAATTCTCTGGAAATGTGTATGAAATGATGCAAAAGACATGGAGATTTCTTCTTTACTATTTGATGTGATGCTGCAGCCAGAAAACAATGGCGTCTTGGCTTTGAATATTTTACTCAATATAAATGCAGTATAAGAACTGGGCTGCAGCTAACAGATGCAGCATACACTCTGACAGCATACAGACAAAAAAAAAACACTTTTTCTGACTTTGTAGCTAGTTAAGGGGGAATTAAAGGGAAAATCAGAGTTTAAGGGGTTGAGGAATAAATATCCAACCACATACATTAACATATCATGCCTAAAAGATATGTCCATAATATGTTAATTCCAGCGGCAAAAATAATCCAAAGTCTAATGTATTCTATAGAGTGGATGATAAATGTATATGTGCATAGTTTATCCACCTCTCCACCTGTGTGTTATTATGTATCTAAACCACCATTTAATCACTGCACTCACATTTTCAGTTACTGTTACACTGTTGTATTTTTTTTTAAAGAATGCAGAGTAGCAATGACTTTCATTTGTACAGAGGGAGCAGATGATCATCCTGTACACGGGTGCAGCAGACAAGAGGGATGGGGGGACATGTCTGCCTCATGTCCAGAATCTGTCCCCTCTGTTCCCTGCTCTTCATGTTATTTATACTTACAAACTGTCATGGTTAGTCCGTCACTTAATAGTTATGCCTTATCCCAATTGCATCCTTTTTCCCGTTTTGTTTAAATGCTTGTGAAAGGTGTCAGATGCGTGTAAAACCCTTTTAAGCCTTTGAAACCTGAGCAGATGCATTTGATTTCTTTCAAAAACAAAAGGCAAACAGCCAAATGATCTGAAAATTCGCAATAAATTAGTTATCAAAAGAATTTTTAAAAAGCAAATAAGAATATGACCAACCACCTTTGGAGGTGTCTTTCATTTTGACCCTGGGACTTCCAGTCCCAATACGGCACAGATGTTCCTGTACACTATGCCAGCCACTTGGTTATGGCGCTCCATGCACGATGTACCTGCCAGCATCTTGCACCCTGCTGTGATGTGCTGTACTGTCTCAGGGCATCTTTGCACAGCCTCCACCTGGGGTCCTGTCTGGTATGGTAGACCCAGGCCTCTATGGATCTTGTGCTTACGGCCTGTTCTTATGCCGCCATGATCAGTGCCTCTGTGCTATCTTTCAGTCCAGCCTTTTCCAGCCACTGGTATGTTTTCCCGATTTCAGCCACTTCTGATATCTGTTGGTACATACCATGCAGGTGCTTGTCCTTCCATGATAGTGCCTCTCCCTCTTCCTCCTCCTCATTTGGCTTCTGCTGCCTGAGGTATTCACCTAGACACCTAGCAGTCTTCATGAGAGTCAACCTGGCAGTCCAGAACATGAAAAAGTTTGAAAGCCCCTGGTGTAGTTAAAAATAATAATAATAAAATAAAGGTGATCTATGGCAGCCTTCTGGAAACCAAATCACAGCCATGATGTTATTTACTATGAGCCAAGGCCTGTCATGTTCTATTTCTAAAATAATGTATATAATGTGATATTGTAGTATATTCAGTGTTTCCTCATAGAGCAACTATGATTGGGAGTCAAAGCTTTTATTGCTATGGTCCTTTCTGGACCTGCCTGTTGTTGTTAGCCTGCCCCAATGAGCATCACCCCAGGTATACTTTGTAAAGAATGTTGAAACTAACTGGCTGCGCGGTCATTCGCCTCAAATAGACCAACTCAGCCATATCAGAGGGCAAGAAGGAGCTTTGCAGGTTGATTTCAAAAGCAATGCTGCTTCCTGCACAAGACGTGTACTGCTGCCGCATGCTTCCATTTTATTCAAACCAATGCTCTTCCACCTCTCTGTAGGAAGACACAGTGACACACAGTAAGTAAGATCATCTCATTTCCCAGAGGCCCTTGTCTGAGCCTGTCTCAGTGTGACACAGTGTATAGCCAGAAATGACTGCAATTTTACAAGAACATCCCCTGCTCCAGCCCTCTGATGAAAAGGAGAAGCTAAGCATGGTATTCATATACAAACAACTTCACTTTACCTCAGTGAAATGCCAAAGCAGTGTGACATTTTTACCTCATCATTCAACATCTGATGGGATGAAAGGTAAAGGTTCATCACTGGAAGCAGCTGTCGGATCCACTAGACAGATCAGGCCCCACCTTCCACAATACAGGGCCCCCACAAGCCAATTACTTTTTTTCCTGGAAAGCTCAATTAACCCTTTGAAACCTGTGCAAACTTATTTGGTTTCAAAAACATAATGAAAAATTATGAGAAAATTACCTGAAATTAGCAACATAAATAAATAGTAAAATTACAAGTAAATGATCAGGAAATTAGAAAAAGAAAATCAATAGGAAATTTCAGGAAAATGATCAGAAAATTAGCCAAATGATAACCACAAAATAATAAAAATAAAAAAAAACAACTAGTAAATTCCTTATTAATATTACGTATTTAAAATTATATGGCAATAAACATTACCATGAAGCTACCACCCAGAACTGTAACGTATGTTGAACATGTTGAAGTGAAGACAGTAAAAATAGCTCAAAAGAGAATGTTGCATTGATCATAGTAAAACACAAGGGGTTTTTTTTCATAGGGCCCCCAAATATCTAGGGATGTCACTGACTGTAAATGTCTGATACAGTCTCTCACATTTTTTTCTGTTGCAAATTGAAATACCCACAACATATTTGAATATGAAACTGATTTTTTGAATACATTCTGGGAGCTGGAACTGAGTGGAATGTACTATGAATAGAAATTACAGGCCCTAGGAAAAAGGACCTTCAATGCTAAGCTCTCTCCTTTTTTCCAGAGATGATTTCTGGTGTAATTTTCAGTTTTTTAGATTTCAAACCCCCTCAAGGTCAGCAAAGTGTTTAACAGCTCCAGCTCTTGCTGCAACTCTCCAAATGAGATCCCACCATGCCGCCTAACACTGTTAACTCCACCTGCCTGTCTACCTGTGGATGACTGATGTGTTGTTTTATGCTCTTCCTAGGCTAGCTCACTCACACACCCACGAATGTCACTGCCTATGCTGCATGGGAGCAAGTGAGATCACCCCCTCACTCACTTGCTCATTTTATCCTTTCCCTTCCTTCAGCATGCTGTATGTTCCATGCACCAAGAGGCAGTAGTTCTATGCATGTGCTCTCATATAATCTGCATTACAATTTAGATAAGGCTTGCTAAATCCCCCAGTCTAGGCCCTTATTTTTATGCTCATGCCAATCTGGAGATTACAACACATTGGTTGCAGAAAGAAAGGGGAGAAAGAGAAGAGGGAGTATACAAGTACACAAGTATACAAGGGAAAAGCCTCAGCATTTCCCCCCTTGGAGTTGTTGTCAATTCCCTTGCTCAAATCATGATTAAGGTTTATGATATTGTGTGACGGTGTTATCAAAGATTGCACTGCAAAGCCATTCTCCTCGGGGAGGGAAGAGCTGCTCCTATAACAAGGTGTCAATCACAGGGGCACTATGCCTGGGGGAAGGTGGGGGTGGTGGGTTGAAGGAGGGTATCCTCTGCTTATCTTTGGCAGCTTCCTCATCTTCCACCCATATCTCAACACACTACATCTGCCCAATCTACTTATACTCTCTCTTTTTCAGGATGTCTCTCTATTTTGCTCTACTTGAAGTGCCAAACCTTCAATTCATAGAAATTCCATTACTGTGTTGCTCTCATGATGATGATGCTTTGCTTCAAATGCCAAGTCTTTTCTCCTAATCACTAGCTTCAGTTTATTCAGAGCAGCTTATGTGCTATTTTAGTGTATGAAATACTAACCCCACTGCAATAATGTTCAACTTCCTACATTTGTCCTCCATTGTTCTAGGACCTAGACAAGGGGTTTTCAAACTTTTTCAAGTTCTGGACCCACCCAGCAGACTTTCAGTAAGATGTGGACCACCATTTGGATTGCAATGTAGGGACTCCTAGATGAGAGATATTTTGTGTTCAGGCTGCGTTCAGATGCCTTTTCACAAGCATTTAAACAAGGGCAATCTAATCCATCAACACTGATCTAACCTTTAAAGACACCTTTTTTTTTCTTAACAGTGCAGAGGTGTTGCACCAAAACTGTCAATTTCTTATAATTATTTATTATTTTAT
>OMLB01003933.1:6022-16231 GCA_900302555.1 Myripristis jacobus
AAAAAATTAGTTTATGTACCAGTGATATACAAAGTTAAAGTGCTCTGCTTCATTGTGAAAAGCTGTATATTAAAAACTTGTCTATTCCCCAACCTCTAAGCTGCATCTGCAGTTGGTATATGGGTTAATTGAAAATCCATTAGAGCAGAGTTGTACAGCCCTCATTTGTCCAAAAATGAATTAACCAAACATGACGATGAATTGCCTTGAAATGTCTTTCTCTGCAGTGCTTTCTCAAGCAGTTTCTTCTCTGAATAAGTCATCTGTTGCTCACTTAAGGTTTGTTCCCCCTCATTTGTCTCCCTTTCATTACACAGAATCCTGTTGTATTAATTCTGAGAACCCTTTCACAATTCTCGGTGCACTGACTGAACAAAAAGCAAGTGTTGAAAACAAGAAATCAGTCCTCTGTTGTTTTACTCTTTCTGCTTTTGAGTTATCAATAGAAATTAGATAGAGGACAGAGGACTGTCAGCTGGCTACTTTTGTCAGCCAGGACAGTGATAATATTATGGCTGATTTCATCATCACTGGTCTTTTTCCCCAGCTCCCACTGATAGAGATCTACATCAGGATAATACTCGTCCTATTCCCTCAGTTTTTCCCCTCACTCCACCACCCACCGAAATGAGCTCTTGGTGGTGTCTGGGCCCCAGAGCAGCGAACACAAATGTCAGCTAGATTACCGGCCTAATTGGCATGGTGTCAGCCCCTGATTTAGTCCATCCAAAGCAGAGAGCCAAGAGCATATAAACCGAGCAGAGCAGTGAGGATAGAGATCTCCCTTTCCACTCTCACCTTCAGATTCTTCACACACCAGTAGTAGCATGGATATGCATATACACACACAGACATGGATACGCAACGACAGGCAGATCAGCACACACACACACACACACACATACACACACTCCCGAGTCCAAAGTATCAGCCTGGTCTCTGTGAAATAAGTATGATGTCTCATTGAAACCACATCTACAAATTTAATTCCTATGCAACTATTGTGCATTATGAATTATGTCTGTTGCAAAAATGTTGTCAATCTTATAACATTTGGCCTCAACATATCAGCGGATTATGTTTGCTCTTGATATTTTAGAGCTGTTTGTTAAGAATAGCCCTGACACAAGTCTCTCTGCTCAATTAAAGTTACATTAAGCAAAATTACATGCATTTTTTTACAGTAACATGACTGATTGCAATGAGAGTCATCACTATGCATCTGGTTTCCACCATATAGTTTACAACCAGCCTGTTGGTATGTCCTGGTTTTAGCACCGTACTGGCACTGTACCTGATCAACCCGAATAAGCTCCTACTCTGCTTTCCACTTTACCCACTCGCCGCTAAAACTGGCCTTAGGAGGCTTGGCTTGCTGCCCACAGAGCACCCAGGTGAACACATCTCCTCTTACCTGGAGTGCCGCAGACTATTCTGAGCTGCAAGAAATGGTGATGATGGTTAGATGGTTTTCAACTGAAAAGTCTTTGGGTGTTGGCTGGAACTGTTGTAATTAATGTCCTATGTCCTCTTGTATGTTGTCTCTGTGCTTTTAACCTCTACTGCAACTTAATTTTCCCCTCAAGCGACAATAAAGATGAACTGAACTGACAGCCTGTGTTTCATCTCATAGACCCATAGAAATAGTCATAACTTATGATCTACTGTACTTCGACATCACTCAGACCGACTCCACTCCCTCCCATCCTTGCTAAGAGCAGCTAAGACCAGCTAAGAGCAAAATGGCAGAACACAGTGGTGAGGGGGCGCCACACGAACTCTATCATCCTGCTGACCGTGGTCTCGTAGAACAACAGCTGGCCTATGGGAAGGCTGGGGAGCATGTTTTTTACCTACTCCTCCCTACGATAAGGGGTGTACTCATGTTTGTGCTTCTGGGAATGCTTCCTAGAATGTGGCACCCTTCTCTCAGTTGGGACGGTGGAAGCTGTTGAACAGGCCGTTCAACTGCTGCCCAAAATGGGTTCTCAATATCCTCCAATAACTGTGCAGGAACAACCCAGCTTGGAGGAAACCGACATGGTGTAGCAGTATTTCAATGAGGTCAACAGATCCGATGGACTGCATTTACTCAAAGAACTCATCCCATCAAGCTCGGTCTGTCAGAGCCTGCTTTTCCACCTTGTCTATTGTTTGTATATAATTTGTCTGTCATTAATATGTATCATAGTTGGTAGTGTGTATTTAGTATTTATAATTGTTATAGGTGCGTTTAATTCAGTCAGTTGTTCAGTCAAGTATTTAATGAGTGGAAATATTGATCCTTAATCACGAAAGATCTTTATTACCTGTGTGCTTAGGTTATTATAACTAAAGTAATATCCCCAGTCTAAACTTCTTTCTTGTCTGGCCACCAAGAGATGTAATTTTGCTTGGTTACTACACCTATTTTAGGTAAAAATACTTATATACGTATAAATAATCACTCTTATGGTGGTTGTTAATAATCTACAATAATTTCCCCCACTGTTCATAAAGACCTATCTAAGCAACTGTACCATGCCAAAACAAGAAGGGCATTCATAGTGGTCATCACAGGGGTCCATGACGCCCCAGTCACAACAACACAACTTTGAGGCCATTTGTTTTTGTTGCTGTTATTTGTAATTTTATAAACGTGAACTCAAAATATACAGCAGTGCCCGACAGCTATAGTTAGCTGAAAAAATGGAGCCAACAATCGCAGCTGGCCACAATCACTTCCAATAGAATAACAGGTGAAGTAACTGTAAATTCCTGAAAACACTCATTGTGTGCATGTAATGGCACAATGGGAAGCAATCAGAGGCCTCCCCACTGTGAACAGGGTTAAGCGCAATACAATCAGCATGTAAAAATAATAATAACCAACTTTACTCCCAGTTCATTTCATATACATAAAGTAAACGGTGCCTACTGTGCAGTGAGGTAAAGATGCAAATTGGAAACAGTGAATTAAATATAAAAGAACACAGTTTATCTAAATCTATCTCTATCTATCTATTCTGCTTTTTAAATGCAAGCGAAAAACACAAAGCCACCACAGTGATGGACTGTTGATGGTGGAGTCCCAGGCACAGACATCGTACCTGCAAGTCTTGGATGAGGCGCGTAAAGCAAAGAGGAGAGGGCATGTTCCTCTGGATTCCTCTAGATGCTCACAGGTGGCAAGCCAAGCCTCCAAAGGTCCATCACATGACTGATATATAGTCTCAAGGTTAAGTGGATCCGCATATTGTGCAGATAAACATATCCAAATTGCAGATTAGTCGTGTGAGTGCCTCTGTTGCTGCAATCAGCATCGTGGCGACACAAAAGGTTAATTCAAAGCAGCTGACCTTGTCGGTGTTTTAAACTGGAGGTCATAGACAAAGTAATCCATGTAATCTGACAAAATTCTTGTGAGAGTGAAATGTATCCGCTATTTACATCCAAAAAGCAAAAATCTTCATGTTAACTTTTGGTTTTGTTGATTGGTCTGGTTCTGACTAAACTTAACAAGAACCTTTACCTTAACTCAAACTTTAACCTTCAGCCAATTATTTCATATGCTGAACAGGTTGAAAATAATCTGTCCAATTTGTGTTGTTGTAATTGTCACAAAATTTAGGTTGGCACATAGACATTTAATCTCTTGAAAATACATAAAAAAGAGTTTGTTCTAGTTGGGCTCTGTACTGATTCTTGAAAACAAGAAAGCAACTGAGTCCACACCAAATATGTGTTTTTAAATTAAGAACTTGCTTCACTATGTGTGGTAGAATGAGGAAGTGCTGAGAAGTTTGAGAAAAAAAATACAAGTTCTATTGATGACTAACCATCTTGTGATATACAATATGTGGTCTTCAAAAGCCGACTAAAGGCTGATTTGGTCTTTGTTGTTTAATCTGAGGCTGGCATCATCTGATCATGCGGCGCATTTCAAGTTACAGATGTAACTCCAGGGAACCACCATCTGTTTCTGCTGCTGCTGGCAATACTGCCTCTGCTATTAATAATCATAACTTTATTAAATAAGTTTAGGTTCATCACACTTGAACGCAGAACTGTTTAATGTGATTATATTTTTACCATTATGAAGGAGCACTATGCAATATGGATCTAATAAAACTTCTTAAAAAACAAACAAACTACTGCACAAGTTTATGCTGGTTAAATGTTTAAAAGAGATCTAGATGGCCATATATTTGGCTACATGGGGTTTATATGTAACTGTTGAGGAAACATATGTCTTCTGAGATAATATGACAAAAAGCATATAGCTTTACCTTGTACATGAGATCCTCTGGTGCATAAGTTTGATGACTGAAATATGTCAGTTTCTTTATTGTTGGTAATATAACTGTACATGGCCAAAAAGGATCTGGGCTATATATGAGAGCTGACGCACAATAAATGATGTCTAGTGCTGAGTAGGAAGTTGAAAAGTTGATTTCAGTCAGATTGCCATCTAATGGTTAAGAAATGACATTCAGAGTGGTGCATTACATTTTATTACTAGACGGCGAAGAGTTTGGTGAACTCAGCTGAACTCGGTGCTGTGTAGATGTAGTAGGAGACAAGATGGCAGCAATTTTGGATCCAATTAAGGAAAAAAAAACCAAAATGACAACTGATGAAAGAGACTCTTTGCGAATGCTGTGACAGGCTTGCTCTCCAGGTAATGGCAGCAACACACTGCGCTATATGCGATGCGACTAAGCCATGACGGAATAGCGCAGTCATCGCCTGCAAAGATGAAATTGCTGAAAGGCTAAACATTCCACTTTCACAATCACGAAAAAGAACCAAATCTTGTTTAAGAGCTTCTTGAAACAAAATTGTTTCTCTATGCATTACTTTTGAAGTAAGAAATTTCCCTGATGGCACAAATGTATATTTTATTGTCTTTCATAGTATTAAACTTGATGTAAGGCTGAGATTGTTTTTATCTGAACTGGTGCTCATAAGAACCTTTACACTTAATTTGCATTAACATGTAGTCAATCCTGTTTATGGCTTGGACTTCTGTTTTCAAAAGAAATGAAAAGGATTTTTTTTTTCAAGTATTCCAAGAATTCCAATAACATCAAACTTTAACCATTAAACCAGAACCATTAGCTGAATGTATTTTTTCATCTCTGCTATCCTATTTGTTGTTACTGTTGTTACGTGATTTGTATAATCTGAAGGACGAGGAGAATCAAGACACAAAGCTTAGAGCTGTCCTGCTGAAAATGAACAGAAGACTGATGTTATACATCAATATGAGTCACAAATCAGTTCTTTTACCCCTCATAAACATCATTGTCAAAAAGTTGATAGTTATCCACTTTATGCTCTATTTCGGTAGAAAAAAAATACACTTAAACTAATTCAAGGCTTTTAGTAGATTTTGTAATCCATTTTTTAAATCTGTATTCTTGTCCTCATTTCGTGTCAGAATAAAAATGGATTAAAGGTCAAGTTATACTTGTGTTCTGAACAGTGCTAATGAAGCACAAATAAAAACAGTGGCAATCTTGTTTGCATTATCAGAAACAAAGAGTTCACTCTCTCACATATGGACTGTGTTCAGTGTGATACTTTGTGATATATTTCATCATGAATTCAGTGGCACCTTGCAGTCTGAATAATTTGGGGATGAGTTGGCAATATCAGCACATATTTTAAGACCTCATCAGTTCAGTCTAGTTGAAGAAAGCTGCAAACCAGCAACATGTTGTCTTCACACTCAGTGGAAGCAGAACAGAAGCAGCACAAAGCAGTCTCGCCGACCAGTCACGGATCTTGTGGTTCTGTATTGCCCTACACACTGTTGCATTTTCAGAGAAGTGCACTTAAATTACGGCAGCAGCCTGTGTGGACAGGAGTCGCTGACCCCGAGGGTGTAGCTACGGTGGCATTTTGACACACAAGTATAAATTAAACTTAAGGCAAACACTTGAGGCATACTGAAAGGCTTGCAGTAGTTTAACAGTGTGTTTTTATTCTACCTAAAATGTCTGATCTTTTGAAAAACCAGCACAGCAATGCTCTTTTCCTATGGAGCTGTATAACTGATGTGACATCACAGATTTGAGGGAATTACAAAACTTCCCTTCAACCTAGCAAAACAATAGTGAATATCTCATTTCTCATTCTGATTTTTTTTTTTTTTAAGAGAAGTTCCTGCAAAATGTTACCTTTTTTATCCCAGTGACAAAGGATAGATCTCTTTTGTCTTGTTGTTTTAGCACACATAGAAGAATAAAAGACTAAAATAAAACCTCTGACTCTTTGACCTGGAAATAATAGTGATGTAACTGGTGTGTTCATTCACCAGAGTGCTACCTAATTATGTGTTACTCAGTATGCATCCAGCACTTATTGTCCTGTTATCGATACCATTACATATTAAATCACATACACTACTCAAAAAAAGTTAGGGATATTCGGCTTTTGGGTGAAATTTCAGGATGAATCTAAAATGCATTATAACCTTTACAGGTGAACTTAATGTGACCTTCTGTAAACTTTTGAATGCACATGTCCAACTGTTCAGTGTTTCAGTACTTTTTGCACAAGTTGCTGTTCTCTAACAAGGAGCTTAACGGCAAAATTCACAACAGGTGTTTGATCCATGAATCGACCAATAAATTTCCTGGTTCAATTAGAATTGGTATTTAAACAGTCCTCCTCATCATGCTGTTCACATTTTGACATCATGAGACCAAAACGACACCTAACAATTGATCAACAGTACCTCGCCATTGCCGGGCTTCAAACAGGATGTTTTCAGATGGAAGTGGCCACTGAGCTTAGATTGTCACAGAGTGTCATCAGCAGGTTGCAACAGAGATACAGAGAGACTGGAAGAGTCACAGAAAGGCATAGAAGTGGACGTCCTTTGGCCACATCCCACACTGATGACCTCTTCATTGTGAACTGTTCCTTGCGGAACTGGATGATGAATGCCACTCAACTCCAGGCACATTTAAGGGAGGTGAGAGGCACCCAAGTTTCACGTCAGACCATTTGAAACCGTTTACATCAGCGTGATCTGTGTGCTAGACAACCTGCAAGGGTACCTGACCACACCACCAGGCGCAGGTGTCATCGTTTTGCATGGGCCAGGGAGCATTTACGCTGGACGAGGGACCAGGGTTTTGTTTGCTTTGCAGGAAGAGAGAGGTGGTGACAAGCAGAGGCAGCACACGGCCGCCCGGTGAGCCTTGAGGAGACGAGACGGGGCAAGAGTCTGGTGCAGCCACTGCTGAAGAGCCGGCATGGGTCCATAGAGAAGCTGTCTAGCCGAGGAGTGCCGGCGTCGTAGCCACCAGTGGAGGGGGAGACGAGAGGAGGCGCTGTGGGATCTGCGGGGGGGTGAAGTCAGCTTCATCCCTCCTCCCAGCTAAGTACCTCTCCTCATTGCACTACTGATGTCGGAGTAGTCTAAATTAACCATACAATGCAGCTAACAGGCTATACTTGCTCAAGAGACGTTGGGACTGTGTAGTGTGCATGCTCTTATTTGTGGATTTCGCGGCGGTGCCTTAAGTGGACTTGTTTGTAGTGTTGGTATATTGGAAACCGCCTAGACCCACCGTACTCTTTCTAAGCCACAGCATAGAGTCGAGTAGCCACTGTGCTACGAAAAGGAACCGTGCACCCCTTAATGTAGCCATTTTTGTGCAGGCCACCCTTCGCCACCGGACCCGCGGGTGTGAGCGACGAGAACGCCACCCCCAGTGACGTCTGGACATCGGCCCGGACACCCAGCACCAGCACTTTAGACCTTGGCTTTTACTTGGACTGCAGGCCTGGACTCTTTTTTTAACCATTTTAACCTTTTTATTGTGAATAAATAACTTTGATTTTAGCTATTTGTTATAGTCTGTGTGCTGATTGTGACAGAGGGCTCCTCAGTGGGACAGCATTAGAGTTCGGGGTTTTTAACCCCCGTTACAAATGGTACAGTGACAAGCCCATACTACCTGAATAACATCATTAATCCAGTCATTGTGCCCCTGCATGAACAACACAGGCCTAATTTCATCTTCATGGACAACAATGCTCCAGCTCATCGAGGTTGCATCATTAGGGAACGGCTGCTGGAGACTGCGCTTTCTCCAGACCTGAATCCCATAGAAAACCTATGGGAGAAGCTGGGTCGCCGTGTAGAGGCTTGTAACTCTGTACCCCAGAACCTCAATGACCTGAGGGCTGCCCTTCAAGAAAAGTGGGATGCCATGCCTCAGCAGACAATAAGTCGACTTGTGAACAGCATGAGACGTCGTTGTCAAGCTGTAATTGATACTCAAGGGCACATGACAAGTTATTGAGACACTGACATTTTTTGTTGTGGTATACCCACCACTGTTGTTGGCTTTTGTTTCAATAAAGTGTTTTAGATGAGGAAATCACTGTTATGAAAATTGCATTATGATATTACTATTATTTCCATGACACTGTATGGAAGAGTGCAGACAGTAGTTTTCCACTCTTCACCCAAGTGAGAGTGTAATATGATATGTGTTGTAGCTGAACTGTTGAAGATTACCATATAAGGATTCATTTCCTGTTAGAATAGAATAGATAACTGCTGACGTGAACAAGTTCCTCAGTGAGAGGTCGCTGCCCAGTGTGGTAAGCTACTCACTCCTTGCAAGTAAAAGAATTTACTACTCAACTGGGCGTTGTTTGTCTCCTTTTGCAGTAGGTGTTCTCAGAATTTTATTAACAATCACCAGTGCATGCTTCTACTTAAATGCCCTACTTTCATGATATAATATCACTGTAGCGTGAACTTTTTGCATTTTCCATAAATTTCACCCGAAAGCCAAATATCCCTAACTTTTTGTAAGTAGTGTATATGAAGCAAGATATTATGGAATTATGTAGCAATGAAAAAAAATGTTAAATAACTCGAAATATGTTTTATATTTTAGATTCCTCAAAGTAGCCACCCTTTGCTTTGCTGACAGCGCTGCAAACCCTTGGCCTTCTCTCAATGAGCTTCATGATGTAGTCACCTGAAATGGTTTTCACTTCACAGGTGAGCCTTGTCAGGGTTCATTTGTGGAATTTCTTGCCTTCTTAATGGGGTTGGGACCATCAGTTGTGTTGTGCAGAAGTCAGGTTGGTACACAGCTGACAGCCCTATTTGACAACTGTTAGAATTCATATTATGGCAAGAACCAATCAGCTAAGTAAAGAGAAACAACAGTCCATCATTACTTTAAGAACTGAAGGTCAGTCAGTCGGGAAAATTGCCAAAACTTTGAATGTGCCCCCAAGTGCAGTCGAAAAAAACATCAAGCGCTACGACGAAACTGGCACACATGAGGACCGACCCAGGAAAGGAAGACCAAGAGTCACCTCTGCTGCTGAGGATAAGTTCATCTGAATACTCAGCCTCAGAAATCACAAGTTAACAGCACCTCAGATTAGAGCCCAGTTAAATGCCACACAGAGTTCTAGTGGCAGATACATCTCTACATCAACTGTGCAGAGCAGAGGAGACTGCGCGAATTAGGCCTTTATGGTCAAATAGCTGCTATGAAACCACTACTAAGGAAAAGCAACAAGCAGAAGAGATTTGTTTGGGCCAAGAAACACAAAGAATGGACATTCCTTGTGTTTCTTGGCCCAAACAAAGTGGAAATCTGTGCTTTGGTCTGATGAGTCCAAATTTGAGATCTTTGGTTCCACCCATCGTGTCTTTGTGAGACGCAGAAAAGATGAACGGATGGTCTCTACATGCCTGGTTCCCACTGTGAAGCATGGAGGAGGAGGTGTGATGGTGTGGGGGTACTTTGCTGGTGACACTGTTGGGGATTTATTTAAAATTGAAGGCACACTGAACCAGCATGGCTACCACAGCATCCTGCAGCGACATGCCATCCCATCCACTTTGTGCTTAGTTGGACCATCATTTATTTTTCAACAGGACAATGACCCCAAACACACATCCAGGCTGTGTAAGGACTATTTGACCAAGAAGGAGAGTGATGGAGTGCTGCAGCAGATGACCTGGCCTCCACAGTCACCGGACCTGAACCCAATCCAGATGGTTTGGGATGAGATGGACCGCAGAGTGAAGGCAAAAGGGCCAACAAGTGCTCAGCATCTCTGGGAACTCCTTCAAGACTGTTGGAAACCATTTCAGGTGACTACCTCATGAAGCTCATCGAGAGAATGTGCAAAGCAGTAATCAAAGGGTGGCTATTTTGAAGAATCTCCATCAAT
>OMLB01003940.1:13846-26284 GCA_900302555.1 Myripristis jacobus
CACTGTGCAGAGAGAGCATGAGAGAGAGAAGTCACTAACTAGACAGATCAACTGACCAGCGGGTAATTTTAAAGAAAAATACACAGAAACAGAGAGGCACTGCACCTCTCTCAGTAAGTTCTTATGCTTATGCAATCTCAGAGGTGTGTGTGTGTGTGTGTGTGTGTGTGTGTGTGTGCATATCAGAGCCCTTGGGGCCCGTGGCTTCATGTGTCTCTGGCTGCTGTTTCAAAGAGCTTGTCTTTAAAAAAAGGGGGCACAAAGCATTGTGGGAGGCCCGATCCAGATGCTTCCTTAGCCTAAGCAGAGGTGGGGAAAGGAAAGCAAATACAGGAGGAACAGAGAGAGAATGGGGCATCAAGGAGTGAGATATCTGTCTTGGGGTAGGAAGAGTACGGAGAGGAAGCGTGAAGAGGACATCTTGACCTCGAGCAGCCTATATGTTGCTGCAACAGTTTCCACCAATATTAAAAAAAAAAAAAAAAAGCTATGTAAAGAGACAAAGCCTGGATTTGGCCATAGCTGCTAATTGCATCTTCCTGTAAACCTGGGATCAAAACAGTTTGCTTATATTAGTTCAAAATAGTTTCCAAAGCCATTTAAATATGATTTTTCTTCACCCTGACATGATATCATACTCCAAATGTTGTGCTTGTTTGGGTTGATGTTGAACTTGGCTGTCTCCTGTGTGTCGCTGTTTGCCAAAGGCTTGCAGGGATGGCAGGGATGGCAGAGAAGGAAGATAGAGAGCAAAAATTGAGGAAAAGGCAGGGGAGAAGTGAACGATATCAAGTGAAAAGCTCAACTGAGCGTTTGTTCATTTTTTGGAAGGGAAAGGTTGAGGACATATATTTCGGTATAATGGCTGGTGTGCAGCTGGCTGACATGATGTATGGTGTCCACCAACGCCACCACTGTGTCTTTGAGTGCAGCACCGAGAGGGCTTATCAACAGCCGGTCATGCCGAAGACTCTCTGCGGAACTGCATTTTGTATAGTGGAAAATATTAAATTGTAAAGTACGAATCAAGTGGAATATTGATTTATCACACTGGCTCAATTTGATCAGGTACACCTGATGTGCAGGAGAGGAAAAACAGTTATTGAGTGAAGAAGAAACGGGAGACAAAACACAACACAGGCGATAAATTACAAAACAAGATCAGTGTTTGAATAAATGACAACCCTGACCAAAGGCGAGGTATGAGGTAATGATGGTAGGCTGTGTGGGAGAAGAGTGGAGGAGGCGATGAAAGGAATGAAAAAGGGAAGAATGAGTGGGAGTTTGCAGTTGACTGATTGAGATTTCTCTCTTATCAGATGAGGGATTTGCAGGAGACACATCGACCAGCCCACAGACTATTTTTATGACCCGCAATCCTGCTATCTTTCCCTCCTTCGCTCCCTCTGTCCCTCCATCCCCCTCTTCCTTACTTCCAGGGCCCCGGGCGACGTGGGTGGGAGGTGGTGATTTATACCTCTGTGCACATGTGTATGTGTGTGTATGTGTGTGTGTGTGTGTGTTTGAGTGTGTGTGAGGTAATGAAGCTGTCCCCCAGGCAACACTTAGCATCCTACAGCCGCATTACCAGCCTATTGGAATTCCTGATTATTGACATCAGGCTACCAGCCAATATTCGTGGTGTGTATGGCGGTGTAATCGACCGATCCCCACCATGCTAGGTGGAAAAAAGCACCTCTATGTGGTCATTTCCAGAAGTGGCCATTTGAAAAAAAAATAGTACAAGGCATATACATTTCAATATAAATCCACAAATGCACATGTAGATGATATTTATTCCAAATTTAAAGTGAGTAGCAAAAATATAATTTGGATGTTGTGCTTAAAATACAGTATGTTGTCAACAGCACATAGGAAGACAGTGTACGTTTAGAGTCTACAATTCAAATGAATGTCCTCTATATGTAAATATACATATTTTGTCCCATTAAGTCTTAATTTTAGATACTGCTTTACTACCTTATCAATAAACATTCTGTACTGAATTTTTTTTTTTCAGTTTGAGACACTTTAGGTCAGGCTAGGAGACAATATCCTCACTAAACCCCTTTACATGGAACATCCAATAATGGCCATTGTGTTTCAAATTTAGCGTTAAATTTTAATGTATATGATTTCATTTCAATAGGCAGGTAAAAATCTCTACTTTAAAATACACAATGCACTCTGGGCAATCATTCTGCTCATTTTCCATAGAAGCAGTGGTTCAGCAGTGGCTCTCGGCTGGTCACACACTGGTATTTGATGAGGAGAGCTCAGGTGGGCCTTGCGATTTGGTTTAAATTGTCCAGAAAATGAAGGCTGAGCTAAAATATTTGTTCAACTTCATTAGAGATCAACCACACTGGCACATAATTGCACATTTTCTTCCAGGTAAACAACAGCAGGCTTTGTCCTTGTCCATTTATTTGTAAGACTATCCCTAGCGTACAGCCATAGAAGGCTCCATGTGACATTTTAAAACAATCAATAATTTGGTGTGAATTTTTTTTTATGTCTGCTGAAAGTGTGTCCTGAATCTGAAAAGGTCAAGAGTCTCTGGTGAGATCGATCAGCTTGGTCTCTGTAAAACAGGTAATTGCCTTGCAGTGCTACCCTCGTGATTGTCTTCTCTATAAAACTTCACTCCAATAAACACTTTGGAGAGGAACAAGCTATAACAAGCATCTGAACATCTGGTCCTTATTGAGAGCATACAACAGGCCTTCTTTATATAAACTCAGGGCAAGGGGGAGAAAACAGCATCGTGCCCATATAGACTTATACTCTGGCTTGGAATTGCTCATATTTGTTTTCACTCGTAACTACTTACTGGCCGGCCAGCCACACGGCCATTTGCATTTCACAATTCTTAGGATCGACAGCGGTTTCCTCTGCAGAGGTAATTCATGCAGAAAGGCATCAACACCCTGATCTGGCCTGTTTGTGGGCACTGCTTAACTGTTTGGAGAAAGCCAAAGAGGAAAAATGAGTTACTAGTCTAGACTTATGTCAGCTGTAATGGGGCGGGGTGACAAGGACAAATTAATTTCATGAAATCTTTGACTGGACACCTTGATGGCAATACTGAGTCCCATTACATCTTGTCTCATATCACAATATTGATGTTATATTGATATATTGCTCAACCCTAGGTTGTGATATCATTTGTCCCAATGAGAATGAATTCAGAGGAGTGTTTCCAAATGTAGCTGTGCCATTCTCATGAATCACACAATTCAAAGGCAAAAATGAGTGGAAACAATGATCAGGTTATGGGACTGGGTACAGGCTACACGTACACAGCTGATCCACAATAGACATAGTACAGCCTTGCTCAGCTATGGCAAAAAATTTTGTAAGGCCATCTTATCATTCCAACAGAGTGAAAACCTCGAAAACCCAGTTTTGGTGTGTTTTCGTAAATTTACTTGAGGTGAAGGCCTTTTATGGATGGAGGTTTGTGAGCCTAAAGGGCCCATGAACCCTTTTAACAACATGCTGAATAAATGCAAAAATGCATGAACAAATGTGCTTAAAAGCAAGTAATTTTCTTAAAATTCTAACACAACAACACAGATTCGTCATGTTCCCTCAGTCTGGATGAATCCAGCTCAAATCAAGACTGTCATCCCCATTCTCACCATCTCACTGTCTAAATAAAGAAAAGAAGCACTTAAAGAGGGTGGACTGTCTTCCCTTCTTTTCCAAAAATTCTCTTTCTCTAAGTGAGGAAGCAAGATAGCCTACTGCATATGCAGGCCGAGGCGATTTAACAGTGCGGGCAGTGCCAATCTGAGCGTGCAGTCTTTAACTCTGACCAACTGCCAATTAGGCTACCCATGTATGTAACCTTAAGGTTTTAGCCTCAGAGAAAGTAGAGTAGGGTACATTTTGCAGGGTGCACTCCACCCAAGCCTCAGCTCTATAATTTGAAGGGTTAAGGGTTGTTTGTCCCTCTATGTATGTCATGTCCTCTTTTTCTCTATCTCTCTGTTTCTCCCTCTCTCACACTGTAATTTCTATTTCATATTACTATCCAAATATGCATTTCTCCATGTTTTAGTAGCCTGCCTGTCTCTGACTCTCTTCTTCAGACCACATCTGTCTCTGCCTTCCTGTTCACCTCTTCTCTTTCAGCACTGTTTTCCCATACTTCATAAGCTTCAAGATACATACTGTAGGGGCCTATTTAAGTCCTCTCCTCCTCTATGCGATTATGTAAGATTTGTGTTTCTGCTTGGGTAAGCAAGATAATGTTAGGTCATTATGCTTGGGCAACTATGACCGTGGTAGGAGATAGTGCAGCATCTCTGCTCAGTGATTTGGCTCCCATTACAGCCCGTACTGGCATAGGCCACTGGGTTTACTCTGGGCATAGTGGGACACGGCTCACTGTGCTGTCAATACTGCCACTGCCAATGATGATGATGACATCCTGTTTCTACCCACAATGCAAATTGTACTGACAGACATGCTATTCAATACGGCGCACACAAAGAGCTGTGTAACAAGCCTTTCTGATGTCTTTATTTCATTGATTAATGAGGGTTTCTGATGCATCTTTTCTTTGGGCATTTATTTTTCATTCATTTGAAAATTTTGTCAGGCCAGCGAAAAAAAAGTCAAATTTGAAATAGCACAGGGGTTTTCCAAGCAGACTATGCAACACGAGTCTTTAATAATCTTTCTATTCCTCTAGGACAGAGCCATAATGACTAAGCAAAGGCAATGACTTCTGCTCCTGCCAATCAATTGTTCTCTTGGTATAAAAACACAGCTATTTCAATTGCTGACTGCCAAATGACCCTGTACATGTACAGTAGCAAGAAAACCCTGTCTGCATTACTGGAAACCCGATAAAAATAGAAGGCTCTCTCACACAGTAAACACTGCATCTTTGTAGGAACCCAATGCCCCATAACACTATAGGTGGTATGACTGATGACCAGTATCTTATGACCAAAGTTGTTATGAGTGCAGGGGGGCATGGCTCTCGTGCACATGTCATCGTGACAGTTATTTAATCCTATGCCAGCATACATCCACTTGCTTTTATGTCAATTGAGTTTCACAGCGTAGTTCTGTCCAATAATCCTATTACACCAACCCTGTAACTACATTACATCTCAGTCGGGAAGCTATTTATGAGCTACTGTTGTATAAAAATACGCAGTCCTGCAAATGTTATTTTTAGTTTGCTGAGCGCACTCACTCGATAGAGCTTTGTTAGAATGTGACGAGGATTAACCTAAACATCTAATGCATTTCTCTCAGACATGGAGATTAAAATCCTCAGATGTATCATTTGTTTCATTTGCTTTTGGGAAAAGAGTCAGCAGTGAACTGATGATTCAGGTAATGGCAAGCTAGTGGCTGTGACTATGAATGGAAAAGGATGGTAGCTCTGCATTTTACAGAGTAGCCTGGGAAATGTGTGGACCAGCCATCAGTGAGAAAAGACGCTGACTCTGCAGACCCCCCCCAGTCAAGATCAGAGTTTAGATTCTTCACTAACATAAAATCTCCCCCCCTTGATGTGAAAGTTCAGCTGTGCTTAACCCATGTTGCTCCCTGTCTAGAGTGTCATGTTGTCTGCCATGTTAGCACAGAATACAAGCTCTCCTGACATTAGAGGGTGACAGCGAGTAAGACTCTCCCATGCACAAGGCTCTAGCAGAGCTAGAGACAAACCTGGACTGGCAAACTGTATGTATGATGAAACAAGTCAGCTGGTGAAATTTACTCAATCCTAGATATTCCACTATCAGCTGTAAGTGGTATTATTGCAAAGTGGCAGTGTTTAGGAACCACAGCAACTCAGCCAGCAAGTGGCAGACCATGTAAAGTTACAGACTGGGGTTGCCAAGGGCTTAGGCACATGGTGTGTAAAAGTGGCCAACGCTCTGCCGACTCAATAACTGCAGAGCTCCAAACGTCCTCTGGCATTAACATCAGCACAAAAACTGTGGGCCGGGAGCTTCATGGCATGGCTTTCCATGGCCGAGCAGCCGCATGCAAGCCTTACATCACCAAGCACAACGCCAAGCATCGGATGGAGCGGTGTAAAGCATGCTGCCACTGGACTCTGGAGCGGTGGCAACGTGTTCTGTGGAGTGATCAATCATGCCTCTCTATCTGGCGGTCTGATGGACGAATCGGGGTTTGGTGAATGCCAGGAGAACGTTACCTGTCTGACTGCATTGTTCCGACTGTAAAGTTTGGTGGAGGAGGGATAATGCTATGGGCTTGATTTTCTGGTTTGGCCTCGGCCTCTTAGTTCCATTGAAGGGAAATCTTAATGCTTCAGCTTATCAAGACATTTTGGACAATTTCATGCTCCCAACTTTGTGGGAACAGTTTGGGGAAGGCCCTTTTCTGTTCCAGCATGACTGAGCCCCAGTGAACAAAGCAGCTCCATAAAGGCATGACTGGGTGAGTTTGGTGTGGAGAAACTTGACTGGCCCACACAGAGCCCTGACCTCAACCCCATCCAACACCTTTGTGATGAACTAGAATGGAGACTGTGAGCCGGGCCCTCTTGTCCAACATCAATGTCTGACCTAACAAATGCTCTTCTGGATGAACAGGCAAAAATTCCCACAGACACACTCCAAAATCTTGAAGAAAGCCTTCCCAGAAGAGTAGAAGCTGTTCTAGCTGCAAAGGGAGGACCAACTCCATATTAATTGGTTGGCAATGTATAATAATGTTGAATAGCCTATTCTTAAGTAAAGTTATTTGTTTAAGAAAACAGCCCTCTGAGTATCTTTTGTCGTATTGGTGCAAAATCCATGCACAATACAATCCACATACAAAAGGTCTATTTTCATTCCAGCTAAAAAATTCACTATCTTGGCTGCCACATCAATAATCGATAAATTTTCCCCCTCTAAAATCGGTGTTGGCATTGTTGTCAGTAATACCATATGGACTGGACACTGACTGTACTATGAGTCTAGCAAGAAAAAATATAAACTGAGACCCCAAATTGTTCTGAAGCACTGCAGGTTTTTACGATGTGTTATAATATTCATCCCTCCAACATAAGGCAGGCTGAGTAAAACTAAAAACACCTCAGTTATTACACTAAAAACATTACGTTTTTTATGAAACATTCTACAATAATCTGTGACAAAAATCAACAGAGTAAACATTGTTTCTTCATTTTGCACTTACATCGAATGGTAAGTGCAAGTGAATATATGTGCATGTGAGAATGTGCTGACAAGTGGGATGCCACCCACTCTCATTCACCTCTAAACCAACCCTGAAAACAGAATGGAGTCTCAGTAAATATAAATTCTTCAAAAATTCATACTAATTCAAATTCTCTACCACACTCATCCTACGCTACATAATTCTTGATTGTGTGTCAGTTGTTTCATGATTTGCCTAACATCTAGTTATCAGCACCTTGCCTTGATTACAAATTATCCAATATCTCCACTTCACAGGGGACATGGTGATAAGCTTTGTGTGGGCTCTCAGCAATCAGCAGTCTGCCTATTGGGCAGTGATGCCTCACTTTGAGAAGGGCTTGATTAAAGTCCAAATCTGTAATCCATACAGGAAACAAAAGGGGAGTTTCACCGATAAATATTCAAAACAGAACTGTGTATATTTTTGGCCTAAACACCAGCTGACAATGCAACCTCTGAAAGGACTGAGACCACAGTTGGAGTTTTTGCTGCATTCAGAAGCTGTAATGTCTCAAATAAAAACAGTGGGATGAAAAAAATGTTGTATTGTGAGTTATTATGAGATGCGAAGGCTCTGGAAGTTTAGCTCCAATCTACGTTTCAACATTTTCAAGAAAGCATTTGACTGTGTCTAAACATTAACCAGCGCAACAATTTTGGGAGCAGGCTTTAAGTCGTGGCATGAGCAACCTGGGAGAGTGAGTCAGCGGCCGAGCTGTGATCCACAGCAACAGTGTGGGACTCAGAGAGGGAGCTCCATCTGCTCACCGAAAATAATCAAGGAAAGAGGAAAATGAGGTGTTCTCAAGGACTGGTGATGATATTGTTTGTTCGGGTACAGCAAATTAGAGACTGGTACAAGATCCCAACAAGGAATTTAAAACAAATACTGCTTTGATGGATATTTTAATTGAACCATCCAATCAGTCAACCAGCTCGCCAAATAGGTACAAACTAAGTCAGTCACCCAGCCAAACAGTAAGTACAGTACACTGGACAATCAAATCAGCCAGTTAGTTTCTCACTTTAGGGTGGGACACACCAAGCCAACCTCAAAGAACTAACACTAACCAAGGCTGATTCTCAGATCGCTTCGCGTTGCTTCCCATCTCCTACTAAAAGTTGCTGATGAACACACTGCAGACTACAGCTGATAGCCGACATACACACTTATTCTGCAGTTAGAGGGTATTATTCTCCATGGCATGAGGGGGGCAGTAGTCTTTCAATGAAGTAGTGCTAGCCCATCATCTTCACGGCACTCTGAATCTGTTCAAACAGTTTCAATGTATGAACTGCGAACACGTCTGATGAGACGTTGTAAATGGCACCTGCACTGTCAGCCTGAAGTAACTTTGGGAAAAGACAGGGCTGTGATAACGATATATAATGTGGGACACGAGGAAAATTATCAATTGGAATTTTCCTCTATTGTTTCTGTCGCTGTTGATGCAAAAGCCACTTTTACATCAGTGGGTCTAAGCTCCTAGCTGTCTTGAATGCACCGTTACTGCACATGGGCTTGAACAGCAAACAAACATGGAGAAACATGACACAGAACAAAACTCCCCATGACACTCAGATACAAAACAAGACCCGTACTTGGAACTTGTAAACCCTCATCTTCTCATCATAGCTGTTGTTTGGACATCGTTTGAATAAGAAATCTGACAAAGACCAGAAAAAGGTACTTTGCAGGAGTCTGACATTGTGATGAAGATGCAAATTAGAGGCAATTTTCAGCCAAAGATGGCCCAACGGAGCTGGATGGCCAACAACTCATCAGCTACTCAGCCAGTCACCAAGCAACTCACACGGCCAATCAGTCAGAATTAGTGAGCCAGTCATCCAGTAAACAACTCAGTCTGTCAGCCATTCAGCCAGCCATCCAACTTTTACTTTATTCTTTAAACAGGTGATTCAGTCAATACGTTGAAGTTGGCCTGCAGACAGCTAACCAGCTGCTCAGTAAGTCAGCATGACAGTCAGTCAATCACTCATCCAGCCAACCATCCAGTCAGTCACAAAGTGACTGAGTCTGCTCTTGTTTACCAAGGAAGCTTCCATACTCTGGGCTTCACTGACTAACTAGGGCACCAAAGTGCACCCACAGCCCCAGAAACACATACACACACATACAAACACACACACATACATACAAAAGTCTTTGCGATCAACAAGGATGGACAGCTGTGTGCCAAGAATTCAACATGCAACAAGCCAGCAGCAATTAGGCAGCCTGCTGGAGAGGCTATGGGGAGCGGGATGTCCTTTTCTAGCTCTCCTGCACAGGGAGCAGCTGGATGAATGAAGGACATGTGGTACGTATGAATGAATGAATGAATGAATGAATGAATGAATGAATGAATGAATGAACGAATGAATGAATGAATGTTTGGATCAACTGCAGGTCAATATACTGAGCTGTAGGTTGATTGCCACTGAACAGCAGAGGAAGAGATGACTCAAAGGAATAAAGCATGGATAGAAATATAAAATGAAGGGATGGGGAATGAAGGCGTGACTAAAATGGAAAAGATAGTGAAAATGAGTGAATGAAGTGGGTGGCTGCTTTCACTGCCCCTGCACAGAGGAGGAGGGAGAGATGGATAAAAAAAATCAATGAAAGGAAAGAATAAGTTTTGATGGGTGAAACAGATGGATAAAGGAAGGTGGACGGCTAAATGAAATGTCTGAAATGGTAAGTTTGAACAGATGAACAGAATGAATGGGTCAATAATTATATTTGTACTGATGAATGAAATGACATAATGGAAACATTCAATAAATCTGGCTGAGCGAATGAAATGAAAGCCTGATGATCTATCCATATTAACAGCACAGTAAGTGCTATGAATGAATGAATACATAAACGTGACTTAGTGCGCATTCTGCTCCTCTTTCCAAAATGCCCCACTTTCATGTCCCAACAGTGTGGCATACAGTACAAGCCTAAAGCATTAATAAAACAGGATGACCGGGAACTTTTTAAAACCATCCCTAACTTCTAGTCTCAGTAGGCAGCACGAGCCATTAGACATTACCCATCGGGTATTGAGCATTATTCTTCATTTTAACAACCCAGCAACTTTTTTCCATGCTTTCTCCTCATAATAGTCTCTTATAAAAGTTTCCCGGGGCCATAACCTATTTCTGTCTCCATCATGAATACTGTATGAACTGCGTTTGCCGCTACATAAACATCCAAGCCGTCCAACTTCACTGTGAGCCAACTTTCCGGTCTGATATAACACAGCTATAGGAAAATAAGCTGGCAGGCGTCCAACCAACCGACAGAGAGACTGTAGCATTTGAATACAATCCATTTTGACAACATTCCTTACTGTCTGAGTGGCACAAGCAGTTCCTAGGAGAAAGTATGCAGTTTAAAGGCTGCTGAAGCATGAACCTGGTGTCCTTGTGTGTGTGTGTGTGTGTAGGTGCAGGTGCATGCATCTGCGTGAGCGTGCACATGCAAGTACTGCTTTTTTTCATGCATGTACTTGTGTGGATGTGTGCAGGCCGCTGTGTGTGCATGTGTTGCTGCTTGTGTGTGTGATCTGCGGTGATGGTGGACGACAGACCAGAAGGCACCAGGTGTCAAAGAGAGAAACAGCTGAGAGATGTAGGGACAGCTGCTTCTCCTGGTGTGGATCAGGGGTGGTCCCACTCTAATGGTGGTGTGATTTTTCCTCACTTAAAGTGTCTATCACATTGCACAATGTCTTCCGTTCACCTGTGTAAGATCAAGCTAAAAAATGTTTACTGGAGTCAAATTGCCCCTGAGACTTTCTTCATAGGAAATGTGACTACTTCAAACATCCCTTCCCAAAAGTGTCAGAGTCCTCTTGGTTAATCCTTCTTGAACAATTCAAAAATGGGTGGTGGGGTTTATTCACTTGGGTCAGTTTCCGTGAGAGTATTTGCAAGGCCAAAAATCATTTCCTCATCCTGTGTCTGACCTGAAAATGAAAAGAGCCCTGGCCTTCAGAATTGCTATCCACAATGATCACACACTTAAAGAAGCCTTTACAGTAAGCATGTTGAATAAGCCTACAACAAAGTTACTTTTGAGAAGGACAACATCTGTTTACCTTCTTTACAAAGGAACTATGTTTATCCTAAGAGCAAACCTACACATCCCCGTAGGAACAATATGACATCAGAAAGATTTAGAGTGGCAAAAACATACCGCATATCACTGTGGGAATATTAGGAATTATTAGGAATATTATCATCTTCCACTACAACTATACTATACCTCTGAGACTGATGCTCATAACAATGTGAATGACTCTATCAGCACCGCCAAAACAATGTGCGTCTTTTAAAAAGTCCCTCTGTGCTGTTTTCGAAGGAGGTGGTTACTCCTATGCAAATCAGTACATATCTATAGGACGGTGTTTATGTTTATGATGCAGAGTGGAAACGTAGGCAGGCCTGCTCTTATTTGTTATGATGATGCCATCATAATATCAGACAGGCCCAGTGCGTAGAGTGCAACCTATTGCCCATATGTGCGTCCACGGCCTAGCCTCTGTGCATCCCATCTGAGAGACCTGGATGAAAGAATGATGCGTGATCTCAGGTTTGTTTGCATTTTTTTTTCAGTCGTCACGATTCCGCGGAACTACTGAACAAAATTGTTCATCCCAGATCTGATGGGTTCGTGATGGATGTTGCCTCTAACGTCGAAATACCCCTGCAGCGTGAAGAGGTTGTGGTCGAGCACAGACCATTCACACCTTGTGCTGCATCCTGTGCAAAACTGGGTCATTGCCCAACTATCAAAACCACATTTTTCAGGACTTGTTATTTGGCTATTCCCATCAAAGGCTACAGAAAGACAAGTCAGTGGACTAAAATGATATAAATACTACAAGCCGCGCGCATCTCTCCTGCGCGTCCGACGCGCAATAGTCATCCCACCCACGAAACCCGACAGTGGTTTTTATCATTTTGGCAACAATGTGGCACATCACAAGCGACCACACCGACAGCTCCACTGTGGCTCTGCCGGAGCCAGGCTCGCCCCTTTTCCTACTTACCGGATTTGAAAAACGCCGCTATGTCTGCCGCGTCCTTTGCAGCCTCATCCAGTCCCTCTCCTGCGCTCATGGCTGCGGTCACTTGCACGGAAAACAGAAATAGAAATCCTCCAAGGGTTTTAGTAGTGTGATTATTCTTTCTCGGCAAAAGGCAACCTTTACGGCTTACACTGTAACAGATCCGGTCA
>OMLB01003944.1:4802-14835 GCA_900302555.1 Myripristis jacobus
CACACACGCGCACACGCACACACACACACACACACACACACACACACACACACACACACACACACACACACACAGTCTGCTGATACTTCATGATGGGATTCCCCATGGTAATCAGTTTCAGACAGCTTGGACCAGGATACAAGAAAGTGACACATAAACAATGTGACTCAACACTATAGGGACAGTGCAGTGTGTCAGCAGCCCCACCCCTTTATAAATCTGACCCTATGACTGTGTGTGTGTGTGAGAGAGAGAGAGAGCACTTGTCTACTGTGTGTGCATATCTGTGTGTTTACCTCTACTTACACATTTGTGTACTTGCAGCACTGCATAGATCTATGTGTGTACCTGTATGTGTGTGTGCTGCACGAGGCTGCTTGAGTTGTCCACACGATGTGCAAGCGACTCATAAACAAGCGGTAAATTCAGAATCCTTCACCAACCTCGGTTTATTTTGCAGCAATTAAAATTCCTCAGAGCAAATGAAAGCCTCAGAGTATATTGAACTTCAATAGTCTCACAGATGGCCCGATCTGTCTTTGTCAAGAGTCCCCATCAAAAGGGGGGGGTGGGGGTCTGTTGGCAAAGAGCGGATAAACTGGTCACAAATGAATACAAATACGCAATATATATGATAAATCGGCAGTGAGGGAGTTGCATAGAGATTGAATTCGCAGAGAGAATGAATTCACATAGAGCATGAATTGAGCTGCTGAGCTTCACGCAATAAGATGGAGAGATCCATGTGATTCACTTTTATGTACCCAGGGGGATGAGATGGCTATACAAGGGAAAACAACAATTTAGCAGGTGACTCGGCAGTCACACAGGGAGGAGAGCTCAGAAATATCGATGGATCTCTGGATGGATGAATTGACATTGGCCATGGATGTGTCCACCGATTCACAGGAGTGTCACTTTCTAGAAATGCGTGTGATGTGTGTCACAAACCAATGAAATCCTACAAACAAACCAAAAAAAATTATAAATGCTTTCCTCTGTGTAATGGGGAAGGGGTGGGGGGTAAATGGTGAAGGGAAAGAGGCTAGAAAGCAAGGATAGAGGGAAGGATGGAAATGAGGAGGAAGAAATCGATATAAGTTAGGTAACTTCCAACAGAGAAAACAACTTTGAGAGTGACCAAAATGAAAGAGAGGATGAAAGATGGAACAACAAATTGTGAATAAAGTAATGACGATGAGAACAAGAAAACAAAGAAGAAGGAAAGAGGTAAAAACAAAAAAGAGGAAATGATAAACAGCAGAGGGAAGAAACAGATGGAGGGAAAGGGAAAGGGGGGTTTTCCAAAAAGAAGCACATGGTGAAGTCTGTTCCAGCCTTGCATTCATCCAAAGGACGAAAAGACTCAAATGAGAGATGCTGGGTCCAGCAGAGAGTCCAAACAAGTCACTTAGATCCAGTAAGCAACACACACCCAGTCCCACTGCACAGCTTTTGGCAAAGAAACTCGCTGTGTGTTTCCTTGTCCTCCCTGAATGTGTCTGTTATTATCTATGTGTTGCACAATTGCATGCATGTGTTCAGGGCTGCATGTGTTTGTGTTTATACATGTAAACTGCAAATTATTTTTCAAAGCCTGGGTGATGGCTTTGAGATGACATCCTTGCATTACTCCTGCACACAGACACACTCAAATAACAGTTCCAGAATTCAACCACAATGATTTCATCTGATTTTTTCCCCCCTTTCAATACCCTGGCATCCATCCTTGTAAATAAAATTTGACTGGGAAGTCAAAACAGTCAAACTCTCTGTCAGTTTCATGTTTATTCACACTTCTCTATTGTGTCTAATGTGTCTCATGGAAGGTATTTGCCTGGCTGTGTGTTCAGAGAGGAGGGATGGCGAAGCTGATATGAGTCACGTCCAAGTGTTTCAAGAGAGAAAAGAGATAACATTTATGTATGTTTAAGGAAGAAAGAGAGTGTGTGTGTATGGGTGAGAGAGGGCAAAAGAGAGGCAGACATTCCTACCAAGCCAACAGGTCTATAAATGGTCAAGCCCTCACAGTGTTAGGTGCACACTGACTCACTACCTATCACTGTTTATAATATAACTTGCCCTATATTAGCCTACAAGACATTCTAATTTATATACGGTGTTTATTTAAGAGCTAGGGCCTGCAGAGAGATTTTTTCTTTCTTTTTTCTTTCTTTTTTTTTTTGCTTATACAAACATCTCCTTTCTGTGAGGTCCTCCGTTAAATAATACTTGTTCAGTGGTCTACCTACAAGAAAGAAAGGACCTTAATTCCTGTGCAGAAAGAATTGGCACTACCTAACAAAATAGGTACAATTCTTTACATCAAGGACAATCCGCATGGAATAAATCTACTGTTGTATCTATCTATAAAAGAATATAATTATGTGTCATTTATACACCAAAGTATTGGCAACTTGATTTGAAAGCTGCCACCAGACGATGTGTCAGTGTTGTACAGTGCAAGAATGCACAGCATGCATAACTTGGTCAAATGTGATTTTTTGCAGCATGAAATGTTCAAATATGTATGTTTTAGCCAGACAGTTAAAATTGATGTGTTTAAAGGAACAGTTGATGCAAAATTAAAAAAAAATACTTTCTCTGTGATTTGGGAAAGTTTCCAGTCTGTCTCTGTTCACCCCAAATAGTCAAAACCTGATGTGGAAAATTCAACTTCAACAGCTCTCTCCAAAGACAATCACATGGAAATCCAGCACTGCTGCTTTACACACTGCTGCCACTGGAAGCAAACACAAACATGCTTGTAATTTACATTAGAGGCTGATAGATACAGTTTGCCGTGGGTTCGTATGAGGATGCCTGCGCATGCGAATGTGCATGGATACACCAGAGTATGATTTTCTGACCTCAGCCTGCAGAGTGGCGATCTGGCCCTCCACCTCCTTGATAGCAATCTGCTCCTTCCTCTTCAGGTCGATCTGTCTCTCTTCCTCCATGACCGCCAGCTGCAGCTGTCCCTTGTCTTTGTCCACCTCCATGCTGTGCTTAGCAATGCTGTTTTCCAGGATGGTCACCTTTTCATTGAGGAGACACAACTCGTCCCCCCGTTCAAGTAGCTGGTTGTGCCTGGAGAGAGAGAGGATACACACACATGCAAAGGCATAAACACACGTACTTAAACACAATTTAACAACTGGAATCCAAGGTTAAAAAAACCTATATTAATATTTGGTAAGCTTCAAACATTACAGTTTCAAACTGGCTAAATATACAATTAAGAATGCACAGAGAACTGTTTTGTACCACATGGCTTGACATGCATGCAATAATACACGCATACACAGATACACACAGGAACATCTACACACATGCACACACACACTGCAAACTTTTCTGTAGCTTTCTCTGTCCCCTGCACGCACACACACACACACACACACAGATCATTTCGGCTCTGGTCATCTGCTTTGCATCTTTCAGTCAGTTCCAGCTGGGTCTTCTCCTGGGCGTTGATTGTGGTTTTGAGTTTTGACAACCTCATCTCATAATCCTTATCCTGCTCTCTGAGCTGGAGAAGCTCCCTCTTTACCTGGAATGGTGATAATGGTGTCATATTGTTGTGTGTTATTATTATTATTGTGTTTTTTTTTTCTTACATTTTATTTTTGCATTTACATACAGGATTTACAGGAGACTGAGTAAAGGTCTTGTGTTCACGAGTTCCTTAGTAACCACAGGGGAAAACAAGACAGGTCAACTAAATATTGATGCATACACCAAAAATTACCAATTATACACCCACATGATTTCTTTCTAGAATTCAAGAGCAGAACAATAACATTTAATTACTAATTGTTACTGATCAACAGTGTAAAAAAAAAGTCTTTTTATTAAGCATCTAATAAAAGCCATACAAATATACAGTACATAGAGTGAACTGGATTCAGTTATGTCCCATCTTCACCGTGGCTCTCCCCACTTCCACACCAAGCTCAATTCCCCTCCCACTTGCACATCAACATGTTTATTTGATTGTTTTCATGCCATTTGCAATATATGCAGAGTACAAATTTTGGTAACACTTTACAATAATAGTACAACAATTAATATTAGTTAACGTTAGTTAATGCCGTAATGGTTAATTAACTGTTCGTTAATGATTATTATGGCAGTTACTAATGTTAATAATTTCTACAGTAACCCTTAAATAACATTATAACATTAAACTTAGCATGAAAAGCATTAGTAAATGATTCTTGGACATATTATTTAACGGTTAGTTAACTGTTACTTAGTGTTCATTACCTGTTACTTAATGTTTATAACGGCATTAATTAATGTTAATTGTTGTACTCTTATTGTAAAGTGTTACCCAAATTTTCTCCCATATTTCTCGAAAACAAAAATCACCATGGCCACAGACAAATGGAACTTATTTTTATGCAAATAATAAATGTGATAATAATAATAATCATACTGCTTCTGCAATAGACTTTATTGAGCTGTGACATGAAATTATCTGTTCCCTACTGCCACCCCATTAATAATTACCTATGGCAACTTCTGCCTGTTATTTTAGTTCTTGAAGTGGAATTTTTTACAGCAAAATTATAACACTGCAGAGGATGAGAGCTTACACTTCTTCCTGCTCCATTGCGTAAGTCAACCAATACAGCTAGGGGTGTGAATAGTCAGCTTACAGCTTTTTTTTTTTTTTTAACATCCTTAATCCATTTACTCAATTAAACCATTAACTTCTTTTGCCATATTGCAGAGAAATCATACTGGTTTGACTGCACTCATCAGTCTACATGTGTGTGTGTGTGTGAGTGTATGTGTATGTGTGTTTGTTCCTGGACCTCAGAGATGTCTTCATGTAGTCTGTCCCCAATTATGTGGCTGCAGCGGAGCTTCTCATGACCTTCTGCCAGTGATCTGGAGTGGATGCACCACAAGAGAGATGCACTGAATAGCTTGGTTTTTGTTGATATTACAAATGTATAATCCCTTTAAGTGTCTTCCTGCCCCCCCAATGAGGTCAGGTATTCAGTGGTTTGCTCAAAGACCCTTCAGGATGTTGTGACTTGGATGTTTGCACAGTGGCTTGAACCTGGGACCTTTGTTGGAAGGACAGGAAAGCTCCAAATCTGATTTATAGAACAGGAAAAAAAACCTTTCAAATGTAAATGCAAACATTTACACACACACACACACACCTCTCCTTGTCGATAGCAGTTTGGCATAGGATCTCATACTCATTCTTCAGTACTTCAAGTTCGCAGGTCGACTCGGAAGCTTGCTCTGATGCAAGTTGACTCAGATTAGCATACTCATCCCTCTTTGTAATCATCCTGTCACAAGCTTTAGTCCACTTTGACAGCCTGAGAGGGAGAGAAACAGAAAGACAGAGAGAAAGAGATGTGACTCTTGTTAGTATGTGCACCCCAGTCTAGCTGTCCTAGGTTTTAATGTTTACAATGGAAAACCTAATGCCTTGTAAATGATATGATAATGTACAGGACAGGTTTGAAAAATTATACAATTATAATTGCATCCATTCTTGGTGTGTTTGATGCTTCCAAAGGTATTAGAAGTTATTGGGAAACCTTGGAGAACCTTGTACAATGAGATATCAGTTGTTGTTTTTGTCACTTTATGAGAAAGAAAGAAAGTGGGAGGGAGGGAGGTGATTAGGCCCACCCTAATGCTTCTCATTAACAGCTTAGTAGCTTCTCTATAACCAGAAATCCTCTTTATCATGGCACACACCTTTGCATTTAATGAAAGGTAGGCGAGGAAGAGAGAGAGTGGGAAAGGAAGAGAAAGAATGACTGAGCGAGGGAGAATGCAAGAGCTCCAGGAAAAAAGGAAGAGCTGTGGCCCCTATGTTGTAAATTAAAATGTGGTTGTATTGTTTTCATTTCCCAGATGGAAAAGGAATGCATATGCAGTCACACACACGCACACACACACACACGTACCTGGCCTTTAGCACAGCACTGTGCGTGTTATACTGCTTGATATCCAGGTCTTTCTGTAGCTGTTCGTGCTGGATAAGCTGCAACATTTTCTGTAATTGATCCAGGGAAAACTAAAATGTAATTGCCTCTACATCCATGTACATGCACATGTGCATATTTACTTGATGTCCATTTATTGCCTCTTCTTACTCTTAACTCTTGTTTTATTGCCTTTCCTAGTACTGTCTTGGATGATTGCTCTGCGGTCAGAAGAATGCTAACCTTTGTACTTTGCCCATTTTGGGTGCTTGTAGGGCTGGATGATATCATCGATACATCAATACTGTGACATGAGACTAGAAATCATTTGGGATTTTGGATATTGTATTATACCATGACATGGCTTAAGTGTTTTTTTCCCTTACAGTAAAGGGATGCAATTTTCTAAACTTATTACACTGTGCTATTCATCTTTTCGTGCTTAGTCATCATCATCATCATCCACTTTACTAATATTTGTTTATTAAATTATACACTAAATAAATATTGTGTTTTAATATTTTATGAATGCACCAATAGACCAAAATCACCAAATATCTTGATATCAATCCTGGGTCAATATTGACCCAGGATTGATATCAAGATATTTGGTCAAAGATGTTGTGATTTTATCCACATTGCACAGCTCTAGGTTACTGCAATTTTTGGTGGTGTAAGAATGATGGTTTATTCTGTCACACTCATGACGAGTCACCCTGATCAAAGGTAAAATGTAAATGAGACCTGTATGTGTGTGTGTGTCTACCTGAAGCCTACGCTGCTCATTCTCCATGCTGAGCTTCTCTGCAGCTCTAACTTGTGTCAGACTCTTGAGGTTGTGGACTTCGTCTTTGAGCTGGCTTGTCTCCCTCTGCAGCTCCAGCATCGTGCTGTCATGCTGACTCTTCTGGTTTTCAACCTCAGTTATGAAGCACTAGCAGAAACAAACATTTTTAGTGAATGACTCCAGTTTTGTGATTTTCGTGGTTTATTTTTCCTGCAATTGAAGGACTATTGACAGCAGTGTGGTGCAGTATAAGTGCAGTGAGACAGATCAGAGGTTGATGGATCAGACTGAAGCGGTCCTCTGCCAAAAACAAGCTTTACCCAATTTCCTCACAAGGAACATTAAAGTTTCATCTAATCTAATTACCTGATCGTTTATGGGTTGTTAAAATTCTGTGCTGCATGCTTGGTGTAATGAAACCCTTTCTAAACTCACCGGATAATCTCAGTCATTAGGGAACAAACAGGAACTTGCACACAGATTAAAAAGAGATGTTTAAGAGGCCAACTGAAGCATAATAAGGAATCAAATAAAGTGAAGTGACCAAAAAAGTGCACAAACAAATTATTTCTGTCAGTTCTAAAAATCACAGGCACACATCAAGCTAAAAAACAAAACACTGTTTTTCATGGTGACAATATTTTTAGCCAACATAAGCATGATGCTACTCCCCATGTTCTGTATAAATTCAGGAGCTATAACACAACAAAGCAGAAGCAGAATGTACAGAATGCACAGACATGCAATAAGACAAACACACACATTTGGAGAGCCAATCAGATATGCTGGGATGTAAACATATACATGAAAACACTGTATGTTGTAAATATACACTCTCACACACCTTTTTTTGCATGCTGGCTTTAAGGGCTTCTTTCTCTTTCCGAAGCTCCATCTCCCGCTGAAGAAGGGCCTTAGCTTCGGAAGAGCAAGCATCAATCTGGAAATTCAAGTTGATATGTACAGCGGATATCCCATTCCCTTTTATATTTTGAAAGCCCAAGAAGGACTGAAGGCAACAAAAACTACAAAATTTGAGAGGATGTATATAACTTTCTTGCACTTAACAACTGTCAAAATATACTTATTAAAGACACAACTAAGATTGTTTTCCTTTCTTCATTGATGATGACACACAAAGTCAGTTTCCTAATTGTATTTCTTTCATTATTTATTTATTTTTTATTTATTTATATAAATTGTGACTGTAGAGGCTTGGACCTTACTGAATATACCAGTAAGAAACAAAGGACATGTACTGTAAGATCTTGTGTGAAATTTAAAATCAAATTCAGACTATGAAAATTCAACCTCACATTAAACATTAATTGCAAAATAATGAGTGCTATATATCAGAGTTTCCCCTAGGCTTCTGAAACAGCCGTTAGATCCAGTGACAATGAAACTCTTCATTGAAACTAATAAAAAATGAATGCCTTCAGGCCGTGGGACTGCTCCTCTTGGCAGGGTGGCCCAGGTCTCCTATGTCACATATTTAAAAAATTTAATTCCCACAAGTATAGAATATTGTAGAATATAACTGAATAAGTGAGGGCTTTAAAAACAGAGAACAGTGTTGCAATTTTAGCTCTGATGCATGCATAAATATCATCATTATTTCAGGTATTTAACCCTCATGCTGTGTTGAGTTTTATAACATAACACCCTGTGTCAGTATTAAAGCCATCAATTCCATCCGAGCTGAGATCACTATGAGACATTTTTGTGGTCGCGGCCATTAAACTGTTACGGCAAGCAATGACTCTGAATCCAGCCTCATCTACAAAGGCTTTACTGTCAAATTCATTATGAGCAACTGCTCATGTGCAAATTATTATTACTGGCATATTAGTTAGAATTAGAATCGAATGAGTCATATTTGGAGTTGCTTTTTGTCCTTCGTCATGTCATGAACAGCCCCTTCCATATTTGAATGTTTTATTTATTTATTTATTTTTTTGTATATGTGCTGACACATTTCCCATCTCTCCTTGTCTCTCCACCTTTTTCTCTTTAAAGGTTGTGTGCATCAGTAAAATTACAGGAAACTCAGCAGAGGAAACACATGTGCCTGATTCTATTTTAAAATCTGATAAACCTTAAGATATCTTGCAGCACTTTAAACACTTCACACACACACTTCAATTTACGCTCTAATATCTGTATTCTAAATCTGAACTCACAGAAAAGGATAACAATGTGCAGAAAAAACCCCCGCAAATCTATAAACTAACTTATTCCAATATGAGCATCAGTGTAAGACATACCTGTGTACATAGCTGTGTACCAATGTGGTTAGCATGATGTAATCTTTATGGTTTTAGATCACCAAGCACAGCTAATAGGCCACACAGTTCCCATACATGATGTTTTTTTTTGTTTGTTTGTCTGTTTTTGTTTTTGTGACAGAGAAGAGCTGAACTTCAGCAGGCTTTTAAAGTTCTGGAAACTAAAAAGTGTCACACCACTCATGCCACAACTTCGTCCAAATATGAGCAGATGTCTGTCCTCTGCTGTATCTAATGGATGGTAGGTTACCTGCTCCTTCATCTTATTGTAGGTCAACTGCATTTGCTCCCTCTTCTCATTTGCTAATTTCTGTGCACCTTCCATCTTCTCAAGGGCGTGTGTCACCCTGAGGAGAAACACAGGCCACCCTTAGATATTTATCATTACTATTTGACTATGCCTTGTACATTTTTTTCCAGCCCAAGATATAAGCTGAGCAAGTTTCTTCTCTCAATGTGATTCGGGTTTATTAAAATATACATGGATCCCTATCAAGTATGCATCTTAAACAGGCCATTGTAGCCTTTTGTTAAATTTAAAATTGGGTATCATGTGTTCATGAGCAGTTGTCATGGAAGTTGCTATATTTAGTACTAGTCTAAGAACAACACGATGATACAAACATTACACATTCAAGGACTGTCAAGGACTGCTTCACTAAATGTGAACCTCTCACAGAGAGAAGTTATATGTAAATATCTATCTTACTGAAGCATACATAGTTACAAGAATTTGTTCGGGTAAGAAAATGTTGATGTGCATTTTAAGTGGAAGAGCCTTTCAAGGAATTTACGTGCAACTCCTTCAACTAGATGTAGGTGTATAAAGATGCTGTGAGAGCAAGGGCTGTTTATCAGCCAAACATGGAGTAAGATATCTGTGTAAGAGCTCTAACAGTATACACAGTATATAATATATAGTATATAGTAGCACAGTGTGTGTGTGTGAGGGGGAGAGAGAGAGAGAGAGAGAGAGAGAGAGAGAGAGAGCATAC
>OMLB01003944.1:27970-52362 GCA_900302555.1 Myripristis jacobus
AGTTTTTTTTTTTAAATATTATTTTTTTTTTTTTTTTTTTTTTTTTTTTTTTTTTTTTTTTTTTGGATTCACTGGATTCAGACAAAGCCCATTTTTGTCTTTGGAAGATTGAACAGCCAGATTGAATCACTGTGTAGTAATATTTTCCTTTCTGGAGTGTTCTTGTATCAGGACCAAGAGCCAGCACTGTAAATGAAATCAATTAACCTAAACTGTGTCACAGTTCTCTAGAAATATAGCAGTGGAATGATTCATCTGGGCCTGCCAGAGCAGTTGAAATAATATCTAATTGTATGACCCATGGTTGTGAATCACGCACTGTACTGTGGCTTACCACTAGTGACACGAGATAGGCTATGTCACCAAACACACACACACACAAAACAAAACAAAACAAAACATAACAAAAAAGAAAAAACAGTGCCAAGTCAGTTGATTTGTGTTAAGTTTAATTTACTAAAACTTTATGTAGGCGTTCATTCAGTCTGTAGGGCAGTGCAGTTTGTAGACACTGAGTCCGGGTCCAAAGCCGGACAGAACAAAAGGAGTTTATACTGCAGAGTAAACAATCAACTTTAATAGCTGGCATGGCTTAATAGCTATTAAAAAAACACTCCATAAAATTGCCTAGTCTATGAATTAGTGTGGGAGAGTATGAGTGCAATTCAAGTAATGAAAATCTAAAACCACTAAGCATGATCATGCTACCACAAACTCATTCAAATCATTATATGCAAAACAAGTGTGTTTTGTAAACACTCTGTTATCTGTTTAGTTTGCCTAATATCAAAACAAATTATACAGACCAACATAGACCAAACCAATACTGACATCACATGTTAGTGTTGAAAAAGTTTTTTTTAATTCCGAACTAATCTCAAGTTCACTTTTCAAACTTTTATATAATAGACCCTCCCCCAATAAAGTCCTGACGAAGACCTAAAGTGGTCAAAACATGTTGTCTTTGTAATGACTTAGCCTTTAGGATAGGGCTTTTTAATATTTCCTTCCTCCCTGTAACATTCTCTTACATTTGGAGTGCCTGGATTGCCCTCTTGTTTGAAGCAATTTCCCCATCTCTAAGAGCACCCAACATATTTTTAATCTATGTTTGATCATATAGAGCAACCAGCCATCTTTTTCTTGTAAGCCCTCACAATATTTTTGGGTGGCAGAATGGCGGTTCAAATCCCCAAGTCAGCAGTCATCTACCCTGCTGAAATGTCCTTGAGCAAGACTCAGATCGCTCCCAGCTCCAGGGGTGTTGTGTGTCCCCTCTCTGACCTCCCTGTGGTGGGGGCCAAGAGATAAAAGTATTTTTCTATATGGATCAATAAAATATAAAATTATTCTTCTGCTTACTGTTAATCCAAAAACTTCCCAGCAAGCCTTGCAAAACTGGGGGGAAAAAAATTGGAAAAGCAAGTTGTTCCTACAAAGTGAAATGAACCCTTCCTAAGTTGTTCACCACCTGAAACTAATTTGGACTGGAAGTGTGACTGGTGGCGCTGTTTGTACATTATGGCTTTGGAATCTGAACCAGGTCACCGAGGTTCAGGGCCATTAAATTCTGCATCCACAAACACAAAAACCAAGCATGAAAAAACATTGCTGTAATGTCAAGAGAGTCAGTAGTTCCTGTGTACTGAGTCATTTCTCTCTTCAGGGAAATGAGCTGACTTAAGAGTAAAGCCGGACAAGACTATGCATGGACTGCAGGCAGGGTAACAAAAAGGACCTACCTACTTCCCTCCCTCTCTCCCCCCCCCATAATCTGTGTCTGTATCTCTCTCGTTTTTCACAATGCTGCTGATATGGTGTTTAGCATTACGCAATACAGTGCTGCCCCTCCCATCCTCTCCAACTCAGCACCCTCCCACTCCCTCTCTCTCACTTCCTCCCTCCCTTTCTCAGTGCTGATATTAATGACACAGCTATCTGAGGCAGCGGCAGTTCCCCTGCGCTCTCTCCCTCCTGCAGGCTGCACTCATACACACACACACTCCAACCAACTGCGTATTGGGCACACATTCACAAACACACTCTCATACTCAAAGACAATCAGCACCTGCATGCACACACACACAGACACACACTACTATAGCCGAGCACACACTCTCACACTCTTTGAGTGCATATCAGAGGCACTTGAAAATACTTATTCACTTTGCATACACACTCAGGTCTCCTTTATACATCTAACACGAAAAAATGAGGACCACTGTGCTTTGCGTTTGTGCCAGTCTCCTGCTCACAGCAACCGTGATCCCACGCACCAGCCAGGCAGCGGACTTCACTTTTAACCCACACCAGAGATGGGACACTAAAGGACCCAATACTTTGGGATCAGAATCTGGTACCCCTGCCTCCTGTCCCATGAAATTGAGACCCTCAGGCCAGTGCGGGGGCTCTGGGGCCGGGGCAGAGGAAGGAGAGGACTGCCCTTACCAGCTCACCCTGCCTCCCCTCACCATTCAGCTGCCAAAGCAGTTCAGACTGCTGGAGAAGACGATGAAAGAGCTGCAGAACCTAAAGGAGACGGTCAACAAGCTGAAGAGTGGGTGCATGGAGTGCCGCGGGGGACGGGGCACTGGACAGCAGCAAGCTGACCAGGGACAGCCACAGATCCAGAGGGACAGCGGGGAGGTGGCAGGATTAGACTTGGGACAGGAGCTGCAAGGCGGGTCCAGTCGAGAGGAAAGGGGAGATGGGATCGCCACCGGAGCCACGGGGGCTGGTGCTGAACTGGGGCAAGGCTCTATAACAGGGAAAATTCCACCGAGCCCAAGCACAATGCAGGACATGCAGGTAAGAGGCACAGTTCAGTATCATTTGAAAGAAGGCAAGTCAGATGCTGACAGAAAAATGACACCTTTAAACACCCTTTTTCCATTGTAGTCACACAACATGAAGAGACCTTTTTTTCTGAAATTAGACTCAATCTAGGTCAACTAAACAACAAAAATACAGGTCAATATTAAGAAAACATTTGAATTATTTCTATTTTCTCTCTTCATTGTGTCAATTTTTGTTAATCTGATATGATCATATCATTGTGAGATAAGAGAAGACTAATTTTGTGTAGCCAATAGTTTTAATTTGATGTGGTTAAACAAAATAAAAGACAAACACTGGTATTGTACAAACTGTGCAAAATGTATATGAACACATACACTAATAATAGCAATAATAGTCTTTGAAGGTCTGTACAGAAAGTGCAGCAGTTGTACTGCACCATTATTTTGGGGGGATTTTAATCACTGACAAACAAAATTTTAAAACGTTTATGAACATACTCAAAAAAATAAATGAATGGAATGAAACCAGACAGAACAGAAACAGAATGCAAATGAAACAAAAATGTTAAAAAAAAAGAAACACCAAATCTGAAAAAAAAAAATAAAAAAAAAAAATCAACTCAACTGAATGTGCTCAGTAAAATGTATCCAACTAGATTGTAAAATTGACAAGATTTTAAAAGATCTGTAAATTCCCTGGCACGAATCCACCAGGGAAAATTCCTGGTACTGTGAACAGGGTGGGGAATTAGCACCAGACACCAGCCAATTTTTTTGCTGTGGCTGGTAAGCTTGTTGATTCTCACAGCCACTTTGGCAGGCAGCCAACTGCTCCTCATTGTAAAATTCAGCTTACCAGGTAAAACAATGAAAAATGTTGGTGAATTCAGTAATCCACCATGCCCTGTATACGGTACACCAAAGTAATATCCTGCCCTGCTCTGTTTGCCTCCCAGATAAAGCTGAATAAGATGTCAGCAAGCCTGCGCAACGCTAGGAACCAGATCTCTGCTCTGCAGGGTCATCTGGAGCGGCTGAACCTGCTCAACATAGACAACATCCACGCCATCGTGGACAGCAAGGTGGAAAACATCAGCACAGTGATCAACAAGATCAGCTCCACCTGCAACACCCAGTGCCAACTACAGCCCACCGCTCAGTGTAAGGCTGCTTTCACCGATATTAGTTTGCTACCAATCCCACCACAATGTGCATTTCCACTATATTTGATTCTCTGTTCTCACTTTGTATTCTATTCTACTCTATTCTATTCTGTTCTACATATCTATTGTCCTTTGGCTTTTTGAAAACCTCTCTCTCTGCACTCTAGTAACTTGGTTATTTCAACTATTGTATTCTTTTGCTCTCTGTTCAAGAATATTCAAAAGAAGCTCTGCCAGTCTATTCTATTCTATTCTATTCTATTCTATTCTATTCTAGTCCTTTAAACTCAGAATAAAAGTAGTTACAAAAAGGAAACCTTGGCATAAAGTAAAAGGCTCTGGTGGTTTGGGCTGCTGTCAGGTGCACTTCCTGGCATAGAATCTGTCTAATCATGCCTAAGTGGCTATGTCAGTACAGATATCCCACCTCTGGGTGGTCACCTTCACCCAGTGATGTCTTTCAGGCAAGACCAACAATGACCTTGTCAGCGACACATGGGGGTTTGTCACGACATGCTTTATCCATTACTGATATGAACCAAACTGAATAATTTTGAGATATTATGACTACCATAGACAGGATTAATTATCATCTTTTTAGAAGACAGAGGGCTCAAGCAGTCATTCTGAATCAGCGTTTGGAGAAATTATAATAAGATCAAAAATCATCCCAACAAAAGCAGGCCATTACCATTTTAGAGGCAGCACTATTCTGTACCTTAATATGTTTTATATCTAGTGAAGACTAAGCCTCAGCCTAGCCACCCCCCCCCACCAAAAAAACCCTGAGTGTGTTGAAATTGCTTCACATTGAGATCATACTCTGTGTATGCATTGACTAATAAAACTAGGGTCAAATTATCATAGCAAATTACTTCTTACATAACTGATTCAAGTGTCTTGACATCTCGTTACTCGCCATATGGAGAAACTCAAAAAGGAGAGAGGGAGGAAAGCAAGGAGGTAGGGCGAGAGATATCCTTGGCTTCTATACTATTACAGAAGGTGTGAATAATTTCAAAAATATGCTTAAAAGCAACAGTTTAAACTGTCAACTCCATTTAGGTACAGAGGAATTCCAAAGACTAAGTTAGGGAGAGTTGAGTTTCATATGTGAAAATAACGAAAAAATTACATTAGTCAGGGAATACAAACAAACTGGGCATAACAAACATTTCACACGAAACTGATGCAAAAGCTTCTTTGGATGAGGTTGCGGATCAAAGTGAGTCACACACACTAGCCAGATTTCAAATTGAAACTGAATTATATCCTGATATTTCATGAGCAAATGAAAATGTGACCCTATATTGGTGCTATTATGTGAAAAACAGATGTGAGCGTGAGGCTTATTTCTAAGTAGATTAGCTGGGACAGTGGTGTGAAGGGGATCCCAGCTTTTTCCCCATTCCTGTTTTCTTCACCCCTCAAATTTCCCTCACTCTTTTTTTAAAACATTCCTTCATGTCTCCCCTCTCCACCGTACTTTCATCTTCTCTGACTGCCTTTGTTTTGTCCTTCTCCAGTCTTTTATTCTCTCTCCTTCATACTCTCCTTTACTCCTCTTTTCATTCCCTCTCCCTAACTCTGTTTCTCTCTCTCTCTTTACTCCTTTTTCTCAGCGTCTCTCTCCTTCTCTGTCTCTCCTCCTCTCTCTTGCTCTGGAGGTCATGCTCTTGAGTGCTCATTCTAGCGTAAAACAACTAACTCTCATTATCTCTTGCCAACAACACAAGATGTTGCAATGTAGGCGGCTTTCCTAACATTAGTCACGGATGGTACACAGGGTCAGAAACACTTGTCTTTGTACATCAATCTGTCATGTTGAGCTTAAAAACCCGGCAAATTATTCTGCCGCAAGTTAAGAAACCGTGTCTGACGATGTCTGTGAAGTGAGTCCAAAAGAAACAGACAAGTACCAGTGTGAATTGTTGCTTCCATGGAAGACAAGAAATCAGATAGGACCTCTGCAGTTTTACAATAAGAGTGAACAGTTCTGCAAATGCTTGAGATGTTTATGAGACAACAATTTTATGTGTGAATGTGTGTTTCTGTGCCTGTGTGTCTGTGTTTGTTTCTGTTTAGATATGGGTTGTAGTGATGGAAAACTGGCAACCAAACATCAACATCCTATCACACATAGAAACCAGACACACAGCTCATTAAGCAACAGCCCACTGTTCAAATAAACAGTGATTTTATTCATAAGACTTAGAAAAGGCATCTAAGGACACTAAATCCTTATAGATGTACTGTAGATTGGCACTTAAACCAACAAGGACAAATAGTATTTTAGAGAAGATGCTTAGTTCCTTACAGCTCACCATGTTATCAACATTGATTTCACCCCTTTTGTCAATTCCATCCCTGCTGCAAGCAACGATCTCCATTTCCACTGCTACAGAACATAGGCCTATTGCAGCCTTAAGGTCAATGAAAAGCAGTAAATGTAACTGTTCAGCTACACTACCTAAATGATAAACAAAGGAAGTGTGTGCTTTACAATTAGGCCCCTGACTCTGTCAAAATAGCTTGTCTGCAATGTGGAAATGCACAGCTTCCTAAAGGAAGGGTGCTGCTTCTCAATGACAGCTCGTTTCCATCAAAACTGACACTAAAATTCCATTTAGGGTGTTATGATGGGAAGACACCATACTATCAGCTTAGATACAGATTTCCTTCTATGACAGGTGCTAATGTTGGATGAGTGCTGGTTGTCACAAGGCATACTTCCTTGATAACACGGGGTTTTGTTTCCTTTGATGCCACTCAAGCGAGCAGTTAGCTAGTCAAGGAGCCAGTGTGTCAGTCAAAGCATGCCAATCAGTCTGTCATTTAGTTGTTCAGGCTGTAGGAGTTATGGAGTTAGCCAGTCAACTCAGGAAGCCTGGAAGTAAGCAGGTCAAGAAACCATCCACCAGCAGGCAGCATAAGCTTTCCAGCCAAGCAGCTATTCAGTTAACATCCAGCAGTTCACTCAAGAAACTAACCAAGCAGTCCTCCAGCCAGTCAGTAAGTGGCTGATATACAGTTATTTAGGTCAGGCACAGTGCCCATGTTACTGCGATGAGATGGCTCCTGGCTATCAAGGGACACTGATAGGACAGCTGCCCAGTTGGACAGATGGGGACAAACAGGCAGGAGCATGAGAGAGGCCTGAGGAATGAGGAGAGTTAAAGTGAGGGAGACGCTGAAAATTTTTACTTTGCATGCAATGTGCAGACAGAAATGGTAACTACAGTCTCACCTCCCAGACTGCTTTCCATATGGTGCAGTTGCCCATCTGCAGCCATTTTGCATTTTCTCTGGTACGCGTTCATATATAAATCGATTGAGCGCATTACAGTACGTAGCAACTGTGAATGCAACCAATAGACATGCCAGGTGCTTTTATTTTTATGCCATACATTTTTCACTCTATCTAGTACCTTCTGCTCACTTAATCATTATGGAGAAAAAGCTCAGAATGACCTTGCTATTTAAGCAAAAGGTACAAGGTAGTACCATGAATGTGTAAATTTCTCCACTTGACTCCACTTGGTGTACACTGCCCCTCTCTACCTTAACTATTAAGAGAGGAAAACCAAAAGCTGACCTGTTCTTTCAGTATAGGTGCTTCCTACACTTGCCCTATTGTAATCTACCAAACCACAGAACAGATTTAACAGTACAACTGAAGTGCAGTCAGCACTGGAGTCAAACAACTCAGGAGGAGCTCAACATGCTCTGTGCCCAGTGTCAGGATGATTTAGGCCCCAGGTCCCAAACTTCCAGGGAGGGGGTACGCCTCCCTAATCCAATTTTACACTTTCCCACATTTTGACGAGTCTGTTCCTTTTATTTCCCAAATGCTAAGTGACAGGGATTTTTGGACCTTGGTGTGGCTTGGGCCAATAGGCAGCAGAGCTCTATACAGTGGCCTGCAGTGCAACACAGGGGACAGGAGCATGAGCTGGAGAAATAAGTGGGCATGTATGAAAAGAGATGGGGGAAAGGATCTCAGAAAACAGCAGAGTTGTGTGAAGTGGGCCTATGGAGCAACACAGGGGACAAGGTCACTGACTCTCATCCTCTGACAGCGACCTTCATCCTCTCACTCCCTTTTTTCTCATTCTTTCTTTTCTTTCTTTGTTTGCTTTGTTATTTCTCTCTATCTTTTTTTTTTTTTTTGTCTAAATGTTTTTAATGCCACTTTATATGGTGGTCTTGCTTGAACTAATGCTGCTCTGTGGTTCCATCCCCATTTATTGTCAGTTTTGGGGCACAGTAGTAACGAGAGGGCTAAAGGACTGAAGTGTTGCAATGTATAAATATGGTTGTGCTGTAACACTCAAGACAGACCTCTCTGCATGCAGGGGAAATAAATGAATGGGCACTTCCAATTACTACTGCTGTACTTCCCTCTAATTTTTCTTTTTTGAGAACTGTGCCGGAAAAATGCTTCAAAAGATAATTGAATAACAACATTTAGAAGCATTCCCTTTGAACTGTCTTCTTTTCTTCTCTGTTCTCTTTTTCTCTGTCTCCCTCTCCAGTCATCTTAGCCCCCAGGGACTGTTCAGATTATAATGCATTGGAGGGGAGGAAGAATGGTGTATATCGTGTGACCCCTGATCCCCGTAACGGGACCTTTGAGGTCTTCTGTGACATGGAGTCCTTTGGAGGTGGATGGACTGTCATACAGCAACGGCTCAACGGGTCTATCAGCTTCAACCGCACCTGGGCCGAGTACAAGAAAGGCTTTGGAAACCTCAGGTATGTATACTGGTCTGTAGGTTCATATTGTTTTTGGGTGCCTCTCCCAAAAATGGCTTTGGGACCTTGAATATGTACAAAATGGGAGATAAACAAAAGCTGGCAGCCAAATGCTTTAAATCGATGCCTGGAGGTTTGTGTAGCTGAATTTAAAGAAATATTAGGATAAGCTCCCATTCAAAAAGCCTGTAGGAAAAAAGTAGATTCTATCTGGGTAGCAACCATAACCACTTGCTAATCAAGTCCAAGCATATGGTCCTTTTTTTTTATAATCACACCCTCTTTTATCTCAACTCCATCCCAACACCCTCCCATCCCTTCCTCTATTTCTCTGCCTTGTCCTCGCGTGCAGGGGTGAGTTCTGGCTGGGCAATGACCATATCCACCTACTGACCAAGGCCAAAGATATGATCCTGCGTATTGAGCTGGAGGACTTTGAAGGTGTCAGGGAGTACGCAAAGTATGACCACTTCTATGTGGCCAATGAGTTCCTACGCTACCGGCTGTCCGTCAGTGGATACAGGTACAGTAACTGTCCGTGCATGTGTATGTACATGAAGTACAATGAAGCTGAAGAGAAAGCTAGGCCTGACGACAGAGGGTCCCTTGAAAAATTAAGAGAGATTTCCCTTTTGCTATATGTGTCATTAAATGGAAGTAAATTCCAAGAAGGATACAGTAAATGTGAAATGTGTGCAAGCCATACATGTTTATTCTTCCTTCTTTCAGAAAGTAGGTCTAACCTTTACACAGCCAGTTCTAAAAAGAAAAATGTTCCCTGCTCAGAGTAGACATCTAATGTGAATTTACATGAGTAAGAACTTTGATGTGACAAAAGATTGAAGACTTTGGCCCTGAAGTGTGGCCAACATTTGTATGCTGCCACGGCAGGCCTAGTTGACAACTGCACCTGATATATTGATGTCAGTGTGATGATTATCATTGCAGTGGGACTGCCGGGAATGCCATCAGTTTCAGCAAGCAATTCAACCATGACCAAAAGTTCTTTACTACTCCTGACCGTGACAACGATATGTACCCCTCTGGAAACTGCGGTGCCTATTACAGTTCTGGCTGGTGGTTTGACGCTTGCATGTCCGCCAATCTCAATGGGAAGTACTACCACAAGAGGTACAAGGGAGTCAGGAACGGGATCTTCTGGGGGACCTGGCACAACATGTCGACGGAGTACTACCCTACCAACTACAGGCAGGCCTTCAAGACAGTCAAGATGATGATAAGGCCCAAGAACTATGCTCCTTAAGAGGACAGGAAGAAACATGGTTAGATATGGACAGATGAACAGACAGACAGACAGACGGAGACACAAACACGGACATAAAAACACATGCAGACAGAACGGATGGACGAGTAGGCACGAGTAGACATTCATACACATTCTCTTAGTCATGCATGTACACACACATACATGTACCCACACTGAAAAAGACTATAAGCCCCAGAGACAGTTTGAATGCAGTAATCATAAAAAATGTGAAAAAAATCAAGAGATATTACTTTTTTCCATGCTAGCCTTCAAAACATAGGTTTAAAATTCTGAGGACTGTGGATTATGGATAATGACGGACTAATAAAAATCTACACACGTTGTGTAAAGGCCAACCTCCTTCAAGGACCCTGATATTACATGGAAGGTTACAATGAGAGATTTTTCACTATGTCTCTGGCATTTGGGCACTTTCTGTCCCACTGCCCCCTGCTCTATAAGGCCTCATGACAACTGAGAGACAGTACAGCACGTAGTAGCACTAAAATCTAATGAGCTATCATTTTCCCCGCTCTAAGTGGTTTCATAATTAACAGCAGCCACTCAAGTGAGGTATATGAGAGCTGATGTGACAAAAGTGCATCTGAAATCCATTGTGAAAGACTTCATACTGGGGTCAGTTTCAAGCTGTTTTCACTGAAATAACCCATATAGTCTGTGATACACTGCACATTTTGGGCACCAGTGCAGAAGGCGATGCCTCTGTGATGTATTTAACCACATCAGAGCATCTTGTTAATGTATCACCTCAGCAAAATCTTCTTTACAACAGCCATGGACACTTCTGTGAGTGAAAACTGCATTTTTCAAACTGTTTTCCATCTATAGCTCTGGGTAAGCTGAGCTACTGCACATTTCACAGTGTCACCCACCAGTTCCAGATATGAAGAAAAAAAAAAAGATCTCTGACACATCACTTGTACAATACTGCTGCCTAATGTTAGAAAGTTGTATAGCATTGCTTAGTCCATCTACACACTGTGAATGGGAGAGGTGCATGAGAAGGAAAGGGTTCAGCTAAAGGACATGTACAGTATTTATTTTATTTTGTGAGGTATGATAGCTTTTATATAACTAATATATGGGCTTATACAAGGACTAATGATTAGTGATATTTGAGATATCTGAACAATGATAAAGACTGTGTAGGGACCATTCATAGTTGATTAGTTGTGTACATTCGGAGCTATGTGTGTGTACATAGTTGAGCTTTTCTATCATTCATCATCAACTGTCATAAAAAAGATACACTTACTTTTTATATCAAAACATGAATAAAGTTCGAACTACATGTCTGTGCACATTGCCGTTTTTGAACCCACTCTGCATCTTACGATATGAATTGCTGTTTTTAAAGCATCTTTAATCTGTGTTTTCTGGCACAGGACATAAAACATTTTAACTCAAAGCACCCTACAGTGACATGTATAGTACAGTACAATGTATAGCTGTTCAGCATGCACGCCCACATTCAAACCACTAACTCTGACAGTGTCATTGTCCCATTCTACCCACTGAACTATAAAGGACTGTTGTCTGTCATTGAAGCTTCATTGGAACTAGCCAGGGCTACTCTACGAGATGGAAACCCATAATAAAAGGCTTTATGAGGCACTGAATAACTGCGAAAGGAACTCTTGAAAATAAAAGAATTAGATTCCCATAAATTTCACAGAACATAAACCTAAATCACAGATGCATCAGACTGTGGGCCTATTACTTTAATGTTTGTTTACTGTAAGTGATGAAAAACTGAATAAAAAAATTAAAAAAAAACACATCCATCCATGCAAGGTATTCAAGCTCCCAATAATTAATTGTTGTTTGTAGTCAGAAAATATAGGACTAGCCTCCTACACTAATACATACCATATAATCTTTGGAAAGCATTCATAATCTTTTGTTTTAGCTTAATAGAGCAAATAACGGTAGCCTCTTTTAAGGTTTTCATTTCTCAAACAGTCCACACTATCACCATATACAAAAACCTCCTAGTGGTTATTGGTATTAATGGTTTCATGAAGCTTCAAACCCATATAAGGAAGCCTCCTTCACATCACATGTTATCACATGATGTGGAGAATGCAACACATACCTCATTTAGGCACTGGAAGGCTGGAGAGCAATCATAAATATCTGTGGTAGAGGGCCGCTCCTCTGGAAAGGAAGCATCAGGTGCCATGGCCACGAGAGGTGTGTCCTCCTCTATTCTCTTCTCCTCCTGCTCCTCTAATTCCACTTCTCCTGTACTGGGAGGCCTGCAACTCCACTGCTCCTCAGACTGGCTCATACTGGAGGACAATACACAGGCACACTGAGGCAGACGTCTTAAAATGGCTTTGCAAATGTACATAAATTGGACAGGGAAACTACACAAATAACACTAAAAGTCATCCTGGAAATATCTTAATGACACCATTGCATATTAACACAAAAATAGAAAGTGATATTTACAGATAAATGTATGGGCTCGCTTCAGGGTACTGGATAAGACAACAGCATGCAGTAGTAGCAGTCGTTGAAATAGGCCTTGTCAGAATATTTTGCTTGGTAGTAGCAAGATTGTGCGTGTGCGTGTGTGTATGTGTGTGTGTGTGTGTGTGTGTGTGTGTGAGAGAGAGAGAGAGAGAGAGAGAGAGAGAGAGATCATTAGTTGATTTTGTTTGTTTGTCTTTCATTTGTTTGTTTGTTTTACATCTGTACATGCTGTGATTCTTAAGTCTGCTTTGGCGACACAAGTGTCTATTTGTTATGCACTTTTCAATTTAAATTTGAATTTGCGAGAGAGAGAGAGAGAGAGAGGGAAGAGAGAGATCCAGTTTTTGTGTACCAGTGTACCTCCACCTCTGCTCCCACCTGCCCAAATGAAACCAAACTACAATCCCCAGCTATGCTAACTCATATTCTACTTCCCCACAACAGTGAGACTGTCCAGGAGCTGCTGCTGACTCAGATATAAAAAAAGAGGCCAGTCACGCACCACTCACGCTGCGATTAACAACATCTCATCTGCCGGCTAAACTAGCCCCCTCTCTACGCGGAAGCTAACGCACTGCTAGCCAACTTAGTTAGCTCGGTTAGTTACAAACAAACTAAAAAAAAAATACCAACACCTTCATGTCTCTTTCTTACCTTTAAAATGACTCAGGTCAGGGACACGACTTCATATATCTGTCCTGCAACTTATACGGGTTTAACAGTTCGTTTAAACATGTTTGTTCAGTTGTTCAGAGTTGATATAGCTTTAGTTAGTAAATAGGCAGAATTAAATCACAGCAACGGCTGTTTGGCGAGTAGGCTGAGTAGTGTGCGGTGGTTGCTATAGTAACGTGGCTAACGTCACCGACGTTAGGTGAAATGGTTTATTTTACTTATGTTAAGAGACTAATAGATAATATGAAGCAAAAAGGGCAAAAATACAATTACATGCAACAACAACTTAGCTTTTAACATTTATAAAAGCTAACAACCAACTTAACTTCATTTTTTTTTTGTTTACACTTACATTGAATCTCCAGCAGATGGCGGCAGATAGTAATCTGCTGTTGATGATCACGAGCTGGCCCGGGGTCCAGGTACTGACATCAAGAGCCAGTTGGCTGTATTAAATTGGCTGATTAAGCAGTGAAAGCACTAAAATGAAACTGGATTCCACTGTGGGCTGTCAGACCTGAATCCAAGGTGAAAAATGATGGCGATGATGCAACACCGCTGTTCTCCTGTCAGCCTCTTTCCCACAGTGCACTCTGGGAGCTGGCATAACCCATCACTCACTCCCTGAAACAGCTGCAGGAATGTGTTATCTCACCAATGTATGTGAATGTGTTTGCGTGCATGTGTGTTTGGGCGCATATGTGAGCATGCATGCGTGCCTACATTTTGTTCCTCAGGGAGAAACCCATTCTGCATGCCCAGAGTGTGCAGAAGTTGAGCTTAGTGACTGCTACAGGTCAAATTTTCACAGTTAACATGGATTAGTAAAGGTAGACTCAGGGATGGGACATATATCAAAAAATAAAAATTGGGCAAGACGCCTGAGATAATATTGAAAATGTGAGGGGGGCTGAATGATAGATGGAGTCTCTGTCAATGATGAATTGTGGGATGTAGACGATGTATTCCTCCTGGGTCTGAATATGTTCCTGATTTACCCTGCTTTAACTGGCTCGCACACAAATAACCTTCCCCTTCAAAAGACTGTTTTCAGTGGGCCTTGATTCTAGGCTACAAAGATTCATAACAGGATGTGATTTAACATGTGGCAGATGCATGTGCATTCACACCATGCTGTGTGTGTGTGTCTCCTTGCATGCACATAAATACTGTATTTAGTAAACTTGGTTTGTACTAAACTGGCTCTATGAATTGCTTGTTCATGGTTCAGCCCTTTTCACGCTCATATCATCTTCCAAGTGGGTTGTTTTGTTAGCAAAAAGATTTCTTGTATGTGTAAGAATTCAACAGTTGAAGTAAAGGGATGATCTGGCTTTTGAGCAGATTCAGGAAATAGTTACACATGGTAAACAGCTTTCAATCACACAGTTACAATAGCTGAGAAAATTTGTGCGGAACAGTGTTTATCCACAGAGCCTACAGGAATGAAACGTAATATTTCTGGGTGATTTTCAAGGAAGCTGAGGAAGGGGAAGACCTTCCCTTTTGTGAGAAAAAACTCTGACTGTTAAAACAGTGGCTCTGTCTGTACCTGATAATTACTTTACCACCCCTTACTTTACTAGGTTAAATCTGAACAAATCTTCCACTGCTTTGGGAAAGAGGACCATGGTTATTTTTGGCGGAGGCCAGCTTTCCAAATTAACCTTGAATTGACTCCAACAGTCTCGACAGGCTAACTTCTGAACCCTGGCAGGCACTGGTTATTATTTCTGATGAAAATATGCCCCTACAACCTAGTATTACCATCTTTGGCAAAATAATAATCATAAGCTCCAGTTTTATTTATAGTGTCTGTGGCAAAGAGCAGCTCAGGATTGCAAATATATGTGAGGCTTAATAGCAGCATCATAAGACTGACAGTAAAATTAACTCAGTTTCTGGTTTGTTGTGATGCTGATCATTGTTACAATGAATAGCAACGAATTGTGCCTTACCATTTAGCAACAACCTCTTGCTTTATAGTATATCCCAGTTAAAATCTGCTGACTACAGGGAGCAAGCTCCACCGTGCACTGAGCAGCTGTTTAAGTGAGAGAGCAGAAGGCCGGCCTCGACCCCCGACGCCTTCCCGACAACCAAACCAAAATTGCTGGCCCGAGATTTGGTTCCACTCATTTAACTGCAGTTCACAGTTACTGTTGTGAAGGTTGACAATCAGCAGCAGATGTTGATGCGGCGTGTTGAATCAGCCACCGTGAGCATGCCTAGCAAGACTGAAGTCAGCAGTGATACATTTGGTGTTGGATAGGCGTGCATGTGTGGTGCAGCTTGATATTAGTGTTACTGTGTGTTTGCTGGCATTCATTTGTTGTTTTTTACTTTTTAATTTCCTGACAGTGAATTTTATTCTTTAACAGTGGGTCTATATATAAAGTAAAGTAGGTTATGATTTATTTTGAGGTGTGAGTGGATCTGCAGAAACTGTTTTATCTTCCAGCGGACTTAAATTACACAACTGAACACCATTGTCGGAGTAACATTAGATTTAAGGCTTCAGCATCTTTGGTTTGAGTTTAAGACTTGGCTAAAACTTTATGTGGGTTGGATGATGCCAGGCTTGATATTTCAGGTCAGATAAAGCTATAATGGGGAATAAAAATCTCTCCCATTATCAGAAACAGAACGGGCCACACTTTATTTGTCAGGTATAACAAATATAAAAGAAGTTGGCTCAGTGTGATGGTGCAGAGTAGACACATACAGTATTAAATTCTCATGGCAAGACTGTACATACACAGAATCTACATTTGGTTCAAATAAAGTACACAGTACGTTGCACATGAACCCTGCAAGAAATGGTGTATTTGTACAAGACTATAGAAATTCCACCATTTGGAGAATGTGGCATCCATTCTGACAAAATGATTGTTGGCATGAAAATAAAAACTCATTATAGAATACTATTGAAAATGTCAGCCCCTTAAAATTGTATCAGTAACCGCATTCATTGTTTTAATAGTGATCTGTGAAGTTCAGGTAGCATTTTTATCTGACATGCATCCATAGGTTTTTAGGAAGAAGCGTTTTTTATGTGTATATAATCTTCAAGGGGGTCCAGATTTATTACCACAGTTGGCAGATGTTGGCTTTGCGTGTGTGTGTGTGTGTGTGTGAATGTGTTCTATATGAGTCAACAGTCGGCGCATGAAAATAGCCTTTGGAAAAAGTTAGCGGCCTCTTTATGAAGCATCCAGATCTCTGTTTTTCCTGCTGCATTGTAGTCACAACAAAAGCAACTTGGGGATTGGGGTGTAATTTCACAGCCCCAGCCTCTCCTAGTTCCCCTCTTTAATGTTTGGCTTGGTATTAGGAGCTTGTTTAAAATGTCCTAAATAACACACACACACACACACACACACACATGCACGCACACAGACACATATACATGTGTGCATAATGAACAGTGTTGCTTTTCCATACACATTACCAGCTGTCACATTTTCTTTGGTCAGAGAATTTGTCCTTCACACAAAGTGTCTGGAGATGGTTCATAAACAGATGTTTGAAGTCTCTTAAAAACATAACAACAGCTTTTATGGAAGATCAGACTAAATAGTTAAAGCGCTGTTCCAAGTCAAGTGTGTGTCAGATCAGGTCAAATCAGATGTAAAATCACTCAACATGAATCGCATGTTCCCTCTGGCCAAAATGATTTGAATATTCTGCATGGTCCAATTCAAGTGCAGTGTCTTATACCAACTTCCTTTGGCTCCCTCGGTCCGATGTGACTACTCAAAGAGTCTGGGCAGGTTTTCTGCCGGGAATCAAGGGCTTTGTTCTAACATGGGTCACTGGGCAGATGCCACAAGACAAGATTTTATGGGCCTCCTGCAGCTTGGCCACTTCTGACTCACCAATGTCCTTTATTACTTGCTTCTGTCAAACAGAAACCAGACATATTGGTAAGCTCTGTTATGTTTTTGTTTGCTTGTTTTCTGGTTATAATAAGTGGAGGAAAATGCCAAGCCAAACCAAAGCCAAAATGTGTGAGCCAGTAACAGCTGTGCATTTCTTGCAATGGCTATCTTGGCTCATTTGGTACACATCCTGATCTTTCAAAGTGTCTAAATTGTAAACAATCTGGGAAACACTTGTTTGTGTTCAGATCAGTTTACGAGAGCACATGTGACTGTGATAAAAAAAAAATTTAAGACACTAGGAAGATGCAGTCACAGGATCGTATAAATGAGCAGAGTTGAATGATCAAGTCTGTCACCTGAAATGGGGTGGATAGAAATGTAAGTAAGAGAAATCAGACTTTACATCATTATTTCAAAGATGCTCACAGGCCATTTTTTGCAAGTCCAAGTCAAGTCTCAAATCACTGGTCACAAGTATAAGTGAAGTCTCAAGTCTCTTATGGTCTTGATGAGCGTTCTATCATCTGCTGTTTGGTTATGACAAATGGCACAACAGCTGCAGGTGTGTTTGCTATGGTGTTTCTGCAGCTTACGGTCATCTGTGGCTATGTGCACCAGATGTCTGAGTATATGCATGATAATAAGGGAGGGAATGACATTCAGCTCACCAGGCATTTCCAAGATAGTAAACATAATAAATGTATTAAAAGTAAATGTAACGTAATGAAAGTAATAAATATTGTTCACGAGTAAACAGTCTTGAGAGCCAGTGGAGTCTCAAGTCACTGTGTGAGCGACTTAAGTGTGACTTGGGTCCAAGTCCAAAACTCTCTGTATTGTATCATACTACACTCTATGAATACTCAGTTGTGATGTAAACACTCTATTGTGTAAATATGCATGATATAAATGTGATATAATATGCAATGTGAACTGGGTTTTAATCCATTCCTTATATGGTTTTGTTTGGGAATCGCAAAATGCAGGTTTGATGAAATTTTACAGACTGCTGGACTGCCATACTTAGTTTTATAGCTTTATATTCCTTTCAGCACCATTGAGGATTTCACCTGGTCTAAATATGGTGTGTGTGTGTGTGTGTGTGTGTGTACATACGTGCATGTGAATGTGCGTGTATGTAGGAGGTAACAGCACATTCCTTGGCAGGCATTTTCCGTTTGGAGCCTTTGATTCTTCAGCTATGCCACTGGAGGCCTCTTGCATGAAATCATGTTTTCATACTTTTTACCTCATTCAGGAAATATACGGTCAAGACCAGGGCCCATAAAAGTTGAGGATATCTTGATTTTTATGATGTTATATCTTTGCATGCTTTATGGCACTTCTACAAGTGTATAGTTACAAGAAATATGAGAGTGAAAATATATGACATACAGCACAGGTCATGAGCCACATGTCGACTAACAACAGAAGTTGGAAATTCGGTAAATAAAATAGTATTGCTAGAAATGTTTGCTCTTGCAGGGACATGGAGCAGTTCTGGTGTCTGTGATTCTTAGTATGCTCGTCCTGTTGTGGAAAACAAAAAGTCTACATCACAGGATTCCACCCCCGTCTCTACCTTTGATGTGGTCGTTCGAAGAAGAACATGTCATTATGTTGGAGTCCATTTCCAACTGTTAATGTCAATACCAACTCTCCTGTCCTCATCATCAGTGCTGTTAAAAAATATTCTGCTGTTGCTGACATTATGAATGGATTAAAACTCCAAAGGATACAGGGTTGTTATGCATCTTACCATGAAAATGTAGATCATTAGTCCCTTTATATGTCATCAAAATGTGTCTCACATGACTCTTTTTCTCTTGACCCTTTTTGCCCTTTCGCACATGACCAACTTGCTCTTGACATTTTAACAAATTCATTTAGCCAGCTAAGACCACTACTAATAACGCTTTATTTGCTGTCATATTAACGTCAGCTGTGTTGTGATCTGCTAATTGCTGCAAACATGGAGTGAGCTCAGCCCTCCTGTTTTCATGCTACATTTTTCACCCCTTGGATAAAATTCCCACCCTGGTCCCAAGCAAAGTTGAATTCGCCGTCGGATAAAATTTCCACCCTGGGTTGAAAATGCTAGTGTGAAAGTGCTTATAAAGATCAACTCCCTGATTTACTAAAGGTGTGCGACGGGGCTATTGGCGGCACCAATGAAAGTGAAAAGTGCAAAGTAACAATTCTGATTTATCAAGGAAGAGCACATTTTGCAGTACCAGGTGAACGTGGACACAAACATATAGAGTTTTAGAACTGATGAATGTGTACTTAAGGTTCTGTCAGCCAGAAAACACAAAAATGAAGGAGGGTTTATTCCAATTGTTATAATTGCTCTTTGTCCCTTTTTTTTTTGGCACAAACATGAAAGGAGGAAGAGGTGGAGGTCGAGTACTGTGAGAGTTTTTTTCTCCTGACGTTTTCAGTCCACAGTAGAAACTCTGTGTAATTACTGTAGGCTTTCTTTGAACAGGAAGTACCAGCAAGATTCAGTCATTTGGGTTAGATTATTCAGCAGCAGTAGATCAAATTTGTTTTATACTTGATAACAGGAAAGACGTCCATCTTGCAATCTTCTTTGCAAGTACAACAGAGCTCATCTAAATGTCAGTTGTTAGTAAATCACTCGCTAAATTGATAACAGTGCCCTTCATTTTTTTTTTTTTTTTTATTTTGTTTTTTAGCACATCCGGCTGGTTTCCACTCACTCTAATCTCAAAATTTAAATTCTGAAGTGGCCTGGCCTGCGTTCCTGTCCCATGCCACAAATGATGCTGCCTCCCAGTGGGTTCAGCATTCGCCCTGTGCTGCACCAGGATCAGTGGAGGAAAACAAAGTATGGGCTGTAGCGGGGAAAAAAAGAAAAGCCAAAAGTATGTTTCCTCATACAAAAGTTATTCAGTCATTCCGTGTCAAGACCTCAGAGGCGATGAGTTCCCACCAGTCTTGACTGCATTCTCAGGACTATACTTTGCTCTCCATGGGGACCGTAAGACTGATTTCTGCATAAATCTTTCACTTGTGCTGTGCTCTGCTCAGCAACTTGCAGCTGTTAAGAGTTCTATAGCTGAAAATGCATGTGCTTTGTGCTTTTCTAAATTTAAATATTACTCAGGGAAAACAAATCTCAAATTTGACGACAGAGCTCTGATACAATTGTCATGTGGGGACAAATCACTCAGATCTGATCAGGGGAAAGGAAATAAATGGAAAAAAAAAATGGGATGGCTGACCCTACATGTTCTTTGTAATGAACCGACCTGCCCTGGCTAATTAAAGGTTAAATAAAAAATAACAAACAAGTGAAAGAATAATAATGAGGCTAAGAAATTCCTAAAAAGCCTATATTCCATCTACAAACCAAATCGATCAAGAACACATTTGATTCATGTTAAGTCACATTTATGAATAAGGCAAATTAGACAAAACACTTTCATCCCGCAAATTTACACAGTTAGATAAATTCCCTCTTGCATCCTTAACAACTGGAAACCCATGGGGAAACCCAGCCCAGGTCGTGGAACGTAGTAATTGATTCCAGGTACGTGACCTGCCAAAACCTTTGTGGTTTAATTTATCCAAGGACACCCTACAAATGTCTAGGGGGGTTAGAGTCAAACTACCACCCCTGTACTGTTCCCAGCTCCAAATGATAGGGGAGGTACTGTATAATGAGAGAGAAAGTGACCTAGATCTGCTGTCATCCTTCCCAGAATCCTGTATGGATCTCATGGACAGAATTTTCGAGAAAACTGGAATGTCACGGAAAGGTCACGCTACCTTCCTGATTAGTTGGATCCAAAATAAACAAACCAGGTCAGGTTAATTTAACGTACCTCACCAAAAGCAAAGAAACAGCTGATAGACCAGTTGGACTTCTTTTTCACGGAGACTGACTCAAGTTACGTAAACATCCTTCAGGGTGATTCAGTCTTTTCAAAAGTGAATCCAGGTGCCACGAGTATTTCTTGTCCATCTTTATTTATTCAGAGAAGATTGACGGCTTGCTATTTACTTTCCACACCAATCTGAGATTTAAACTAGCAACCCTTCAGGCAGCATTTAACTGCTATGAGCTGCTGCCAGCCCAATATCTCAGGATGTCTCTGAAGTTTAAGACTCAGAGGCTCCTGTCATGAACACGCAAAGGTTTCAATCCGACACACAGACCATTGCATGTCACCCACTCTCTGCCCTTTTTCCTGTCATTCTCCAGTGGATTTAATCTAATGAAGTAAAATGCCTGCATAAAATCTCAAAAATAGCAGATTTGTTTATGCATACCTGCTGGGATTAAAAAGAAAGAGAGATAAGATGAAGATGATATGATGGATTTGTTCCCTAAAGGGAATATCTGGTACAGTGATGGAAACAAAATGGAATGAATACGAATACCATAAGCATATTAAAGATAAAGCATCTTTGTAATGCTGATAAAGGGAGTCTTTTGGCTAAAACAATAACAACAGCTTTGTAGATGTTTGCTGTTTGTAAGATTTATGTTTTGTCTGCGTTTGCAGTAATTTTGTATCATCTTTGTACATGTTTGTCCTGATGTCATTAGCTATGCAATTACTTCAGATTGCCTACACCTGCATCTTGTGTATGCACACTGATGAAGGCCTGAGTGCTGAAATGTCTGTAATTAGTTTTCCACCTCTGTAAAATGAGGTATAGTTGTCTTCCTTTGCATGTAAAACCCCACTGACAGGTTTTATGCACCGTTGTGTCTTGAGGGCAGTAAAACATGTGAGGCTGTGTTTGAGAGATTTAAAAATTTACATTGCGGTGCAAAGAGTGAATGTGCAGCACTGACTTTTCCATCATCACACTGAAATGAAGGAAATAAATAAAAGAAAGCTATAGACAGATCAGAGAGAGTAGGAAAGTGACTGTAAAAAGACAAAGAGGCATGTTTTCTGCACAAGGGCTGGCATGCGCTCTGTGCATGTTTCATCTGGTCCGAGGAGGGTTAATCTGCTAGACACATCTGTAGCTGACCCATCCTCGAGGGTAAAACCTCTTTTATGGGTAACACAGGAATGTCTGGAGGGAGCGGGAGAGAGAGAGAGAGAGAGAGAGAGAGAGAGAGAGAGTGAAAGAGAAGAGATGGGAGATGATTTAGCTAGAACACTAAAACAGCTTTTAGAAACCCTTGTAACCAATTTGCACATGCATGATAAACAGAAAAGAAAGAAAGACAGCAAGACAGCAAGACAGAAAGACAAGAAAGAAAGAAAGAAAGAAAGAAAGGTAAGCAGTACTCTGTGGGTGTAGTGTATAACAGTTTCCTAGAGTTGGACAGCATGTTTTCTGAAAAGGATGGAAGCAATTAGTTTCATCTGCTCGCCAGGCACAGAGGATAGCCTCTCATTTACATACATGGTCACTGTGTGTATGTGCGTGTGCGTGTGTCCGCGTGCACATCCAAGTCTTTGTTCCTCGCAGATCTAGACCTAAAGCCCACCGCAGAGCCAAGGAGGGATCCTCCAGGGCCGACTCTTTTCCTCCCCTTTCATCCCAGCCACAGTTATCCAGAGACAGCCACTTCCTTGCGAACGCTGTCCCTCTCTGGTTTAGACTTTGGAAATTTCGCGAGACAAAGTCATCTCTGTTTCGGTGTCAGTCTGTCCAGTTGGTTTCTGTCTTCTGCTTCTGTCTCTATCCCCCCTCCCCTTTTTCTGTCTCTCTGTCCTTCACACACAGACGTGCAGAGACATCTGGTAAACATATAGACAAAGTTACATGTCACTCCCAATAACTGATCATAACAGAACCTCTGAAGAAAAAGTGAGACAGATCATATTTATGGAGACGCTACACTAGGCGCTCATTGAAAACCCCAGTGTATTTCAGTTGTCTGTTTTGGTGAAATGACAATATCTGTGTTTAGTGCATTGCCGCAGAGTGATAATTGCTGTTATTAAATGAAGTCACATGTTAGGAGATGTTTCAGTATAGCGCTACATTGCTACCCCTCAGGGTTTTACTGGTTCAATAATATCAAGGATATATATCATAAAATTTGAGCCTGCTGCAAACCAGCTGTACTGTTAAGCTCTTGTTAAAAGAGGAGGTTGGAAATGACTGGGTGAGATGCTGTCGTTTAATTGAGGTTTAATATCAGGGTAGAGTAGGTGAGAGATTCTGGGATGCCAGACATGGCCGTGGAGCCTTCAGAATGTGTTACATGCCGACACTAATGCAATGAAACATCTGTGATGGGAGGTACCTGCTTGACAACCAAGCAAATGAGATCATGGTCCAGACAACTGGGGGGCGCCTCTATCTCACACCAATGGTATTGTTGGTGTTCATGTTTCGCCAAATTAAGACCACATTCCCCAACCTCTCTGCCTCATGTTCTTCTCTTTCCTCTTCTGCTTTGGAGGTGATTATCTTTGCTCCATTTGTCACAGAACAACACCGATCCTCTTGAATTTTGTGCCATAAAACTCGAGTAGAGGCTTTTCATGGTATTGCTTATTTGCAGTAATTATACTAATCAAAAATTATTGTGGTAATGATTTATTAAGAAATACCCCTTTTCCAACTTACTCAGACTGAGACAAGATGTTTGATAGCATATTCACCTCTGTACATCTAGTGGTTCAGTTCCTTTGGGTAGCATTTTGTATTAGCTTAGCATAAAGACTTGAAGTCTATGGGAGTCATTAGCCTAGCTCCACCAAAATGAAAAAGTAAACTGTCCAGCAACTCCAAAACTGTCTTATTTACACAGTGTATTAAGTGTATTTGAAATACACGCCATTCCCCCAGCCAGAGTTGCTCTCTAGGGATTTCAACCAGCAACCTTCTTCTAACAAGCCCATTTCTCGAGCCTTGAGGCTAACTGCATCCTGTGCTTTTACAACTGAAGCCCAAAAATATGAGGTTCCTTTGTTTTATTTGTTTGATTTTGTACAAACCACCAAGAGAGACTGTAATTTTCCATGCACGGTGGTGCCATCTTGAAGATCGCAAGGTTTGGTTTTATTGTATGATATGCTATATCCACAGCTTATTTCGGTGTGTTTTTCTCTAGCTGTGGTCAAACTGTTTTTGTGTAGCTAGGAGGGTTTTCTGTCCTGTTCCCAGGGAGTAGACCCCAAAACCAAAATTACAGAGTAGAGAGCTCAGAGAGAGAGGGAGAGAGAGACGGGGGAGGGAATGGTAAGATTTTAGAGGAAAGAATAACTTCAGTGATGCAAACATCTGATCTTCAAATGACAGTAAGGCTCCAAAAACCATCCAAAACTCAAGACAATGTTGTGCATGTGTGTGTGTGTGTGTGTGTGTGTGTGTGTGTGTGTGTGTGTGTGTGTGTGTTATTAAA
>OMLB01003946.1:1784-13443 GCA_900302555.1 Myripristis jacobus
ATGTGCCTGTGTCTGAAGCACTTTGTAACTATGTATTTTAAAAAATGCTATATAAATAAAGCTTTACTTATTTTGCTGCATGCCTGCGAAGAGTGTGTATGAGTGTGTATGTGTGTGTGTGTGTGTGTGTGTGTGTGTGTGTGTGTGTGTGTGTGTGTGTGTGTGTGTGTGTGTGTGTATGTATGTGTGTGTGGCAGGGGTTATACTGACTTAAGTAAGTGAGCTAACAGAATACCAAAGCTGACAGGAGCAGTTGGGAAAATTCGCTGCCTGTTGTAAATGCATTCAACTGCTTGCTCTAGTGCGCTCTATTAAGATTCTACTTTCACGTGCTTCAGTTTGTACCTCGGTTTAGGCCGCAGGTCAGTTTGTTGCATGGTTTGAAGCAGTGTAACGATTCATTCACCGCATCAATGCACCTGTTAGAATTACTGCCGGTTTGATCTGCTAAAGTTGCAGAGAGTTGTTAACTCAAATTGTGACTTACAAACTTGAATTGAGCCATTATAAAACTAAAAATCGCTCCTAAATAAATTTGCCAATGAATAAATTGTGAATGAATTGTATTGATGTCAAGCTGTAATTTAAAATTAATTTAACTTAAATAAAATTAAATTAACAAGCTTTGCTCAAAACTTTCCTTTGTTGAATCCACTTGAAAGTTATATGCCTTCATTCATCCACTCATATTTTGAAATATCCTGCTGACAAAAAAACAGAAAACAGACAGAATGGGGTGAAAACATAACTATACTATATATAATATAATATTTTTTTTATACATGAAAATGCACGTTTTTAGCAAAGAAGTTGGTAATTAAGTAGTGCTGGAGGCTTGATGTTTTACTGTTGCACTAAACTTGTTAACACAATACGCAACACCATCTGCTCTGCTGTGATTTGCTGATTTGCCATCTCACTGCTGTACAAAGTATTGTAAACAATGGAGTCTGCGGGACAAACTATTTAATGATTACACTGTTTCTCTGTTATCTCAAGTGATTTTTCCGGAGTATTAGCTGGTAATATTGACTAGTTGATATATCAGTTGAGCTCTACTCATTATCAGTAACCGTGTTTCCATCAAAACCTTTTACTTCGCATTTTGCCATATCGATTAAAAAAGCTTGATAGACTAAGATCCCCAAAAATGTGACTTTATACACTTCCTATTTCCCATATGCAATGGCAATATTAGATGGGAGGTAGCAGTGCAATGCAACTGTTTATAAAGACTGCCCACAGCACTGGTCAGATGATGATGACATTGCATATCTGATCATTTGGCATCCAAAAGAGGCTACATTTTATTCACTTAAGCAGATATTATGGAAACACCTTAATTTTAGTGACTGTTTTTTTCCTTTTTTTGCAGCATTTAATTTGAGTGTTTTATGAAAAGCCGGTAGTGAATCAACAGTGTAGATGACGTGGGAGGAAATTATCACCCACGCCCCAGGTGATTCTTACAAGTGGCTGGTACATTTGTGAGCTCCGCCAGCTCCAGCGATAGCCTAAGCTGGGGAAAAACAACCGCCTGTTAGCAAACTAATGTTCCTGTCTCTTGACGCCGATTGCTGGCCGGCCCTCAGTCAGCTCTGCCCTTGTCTCTGATGTAAACTCTGTGTTGTGTTTCTTTGTGCTGGTCCTCCAGCAGCTGATTGTTCAGTGGGTTCATCTGGTAGCAGCTCTTCTAGGCCCTGAGGACTCAAAGCGCACTCTCTCTCGCTCTCTCTCTCTGCTCTTTTGGTGCCTTGGCTCCCAACAGCCTATAACTCTCCCCATCTTTTCATTTGGGATTCTCTGGGTTTCCCCATCTCTTTTAGTGTAGGATGGGGCTTTTAGCTTGTGTGGTTAGCCTTGGTTTCTGCATCCAACACACACCAGACCCACTGCCACTGCACTCACAAAGACTTACTGATGGATAATGCATGCCTTGTACAGTTTTGTATTGATTAGTAATAAATAATAAAAACAGCTTCACCTTAATTACAAAAAGGATGGTTTCAGCACAGTCATTTTCTTTCTTCGGGTGCTTCAGGTGCACAGGAAATTCAAATGCGTCAAAAATCTTGCCGCACACCAACGAAGCTCTAGACCTAGTTGATAAATAAATTATTTATTGCAACATTATTGCCAAGTAAAAGACTACATGGTAAGCAATGTATTTTTCTTGCAAATACGTCAAAAAAAGTTAATTTATCAAGTCAGTCTAGAGATTTGTTGTTGTGCGGCAACACGTTAATGTTAATGACCTGGCGTGTTGGTCTATTTTTTTGTTATGACTCTGAGCTGAGTCATGACATGCCAGTGTTTTTCGCTTGTTTGTTCGTTTGTTATCTCAGCCAGCTGGGTTATGTTTTCGTCGGTGGGCATGATTAACTTCGTGAATTATCCAATGTGGAACTGGCATATCTTGACAACTGCATAATGTTGTTAGAGGTACAGGCTCCATTGAGTGCTTTCTAGTTTGATATCATATGGAATCTTTTTACCAAGAAAAGCATTAAATAGGACAGCGTCTCTGCCCACTGCACAAGTATCGCTTCTCAAATTGGAAACAAAGCAGGGACACAAAGTTAAGAACCAACAGACACAGTTAGCAACAGTTCTGCTCTGTTGAAGATTATGATTTATTTCACTCAGTGTTTTACTGACTCAGCTTTGATTTGTTTACTAAAATGTTTGTTCGTGGTAAATTTTAGCTTTAGTTAACTATAATAACTCTCTTTTCCCCATAAATACCCCCATAAGAGATCCTGCTTTCTTGGATCCCAGCCTGCAGCCGTACGGTCCCACAGTCTGGGCCAGCCAGGCTCATATATCTCCCTGTGTATTTACAGCACTTTCTGCATCACTCTCTCTGTCCCTGCCCAGGTAGCTGTTTTCCACCAAATGAACAATCTTTATAGACGCACGGCTGCCATAACAGGCCTGATTTTCAGCGCCGGCGTGGGCCGTGAAAGTCTCTGGGAATTGTCAGGCTTCTCGCTCGACAAATCAAGCCTAACATATGATGTTTGGGGTGCAATTTTTATTCCTGTTTGACTGGTCAACTACCCCGAGGTAATGGGATGTTGGGGGGTAGAGAAGGAAAGACTGCTGGTGGGAAAATGTATTCGCACTGCATGTCTGTGTGTGTGTGTGTGTGTGTGTGTGTGTGTGTGTGTGTGTGTGTGTGTGTGTGTGTGTGTTTGTGTTTGCGTGGACCCTGATTGATCGATGCAGCATCCACTTTCCATTTATATCCCCCTCATTCCTGGATCGGTTAAGTTTAGGAAAAATGAACCCAAAAAACAGAGAGAGAGACACACAGAGCGAGGGTGAGAGAAGAGATATGGTGGCAGATTACAGTGAGGGAAGCTCGTAGATCTAAGTTGGGGCTGGGGTGTCCGTGATGGAGGGGCTGTGAATCGTCCGTGAACATTAAGTTATCTAAATGAAAATCAATACTATGTGTGTGTGCCAGTGTTTTACTAGTGAGGAATGCCTGGAGACAACGACCAGCAGAGGGGAGAGATGGGCAAGGAGGAAGTACAGTAGGCTAATCCAACCCTTCAGGTGCAGCTAATTGGCTTCTAGGTTTGATCATACAACATGACCCCTATGTAGCGGACTGTATAGGGGACTGTGATAAGTTACATGAGCAGGGAAGTCAACCTGGCACCACAGAGGAGTGATTTGCATTTTGTGTGTCTGTGGGCCTGCACATATTCCCATCCTTTGGTGTGTTCATGTGAGCAAAACACTTCTCTCTATGCATATTATATCACATGTACTTATCTTGTGATGTGTGTGTGTATGTGTATGTGTATGTGCTGCACTACAGTGTTTGCATATATGTGAGTGTGGGAGTGTGTATCTAAATGGGAACCCCTCCCATCCTCCTCTCGCACCGGCCACTGGAGAAATCTTGTGCCGTCATGGTCGAGCAGAGCCTCACCTGTCAGCCTCTCCAGGATCATTTCATCCCGCTGGCAATTAGGCCGACGCTGGCTGGTCTAACGAGTGTCACCAAGCCGCTGCAGCACGTTGCCCTGAGACACCAGACGCTGTCAGAGAGCCTCCGACTGGGAACCAAACCCTCAATCCGTCGTCATGTGATCCTCCTTATGAAGTTCTGTGGGGTGCAGTGGAGCTTCAGGAAAACTAGAGCTTAACAAGAGGTGTTGGTCGAGTATTAAGTTTACCAAGTGCTGCTGACTGTAAACCACTCAGAGTTGAATGAGGGCATCTGCAGGAGGCTTTCAAATGTGGGATCCAGCAGCAATCATGATACATTTGAGACCAAAGAAAGTACAATGGAACAACATTAACCTCTTGGTGACTTGGTGAATAACTTAAAAAAGTACCGAAAAGCAGCAGATCCTTATTTTATGATCATCCGAAAAATATAAACCAGAAAATCTATTGCAAAAAGTGATAATGTGAAGTTCTGTGAGGCCTGAGGGTGGCTGTGCTGTCCGGCCATCTGTTCAACACTTAGGGCAACACATCTCAAGGTCTATTAGGCCTACAGTAAGTGGACTGCCAGGGAATTTGGAGAGCACATCCATGCTCCCCAGAGGATGAACCCTGTCAACTTTCATGACCTCACGACCTTTCCTGTACCACCACCCTAAAGCCAAAATATACAAATCCCACTCTCCCACTTCTTGAACTCTTTGGACATGCACTAGGCCAGCAGCAGGGGGGCAGCACTTGTTCTTCAAGGCTTGTTTTGTTAAGATGTTGTTTTCTAACAACTAAATGTGTAACAATTTTACAAATCTTATGTGTCTTCGCCATTTAAGGTATGTTTCTCTTACCCGATTAACCTGACTAATCGGTGCCTTAACTGAACCAAAGTCCCACTCCTGACCTTAATCCCAACCTTAAGTACAGATTTCATTCTTGCTTTATGATGCAAAGCAACATTTTTCTTGTCTGATTGTAACGGGCACAGTATTGCACTTTCCCATCACTGCTTAAGACATTGCAGGGACACAAATAACATGAAGAGTGTAACCAAATTACAGTTTTGTTTTGTTTTGTTTTGTTTTTTTTATTATTTTTCCCTCTCAGAGGCAAACAGAGGCAGCATACAGCAACTTACAGAAGCTTCTGTGGCTCATCAGCACATCGATTACATAGCCTCTGGTCCTTCATCTCCCTGGGCTCCTCTGGCTACTGACACAGAGCAGCTAAGATATAATGGAGAGCTACTGGAGTTCAGATTTCCACTTGTGGTTTCATGTGGCCACTCCTTCCTGACAGCTCTTTCCACCCCCTGGCCAACGTTTGATCCCTCCCCCTCCTTTGCTACTATACAAAGGAGGGTGTGAAATCAAATCTGTCTGAATTATTAATTTTTTTAAATAATTTCTTGTCTTAATGAAATAAATACCTGCAGGCAAAACTACAATTGTAATTCTAGACTCTTGCTTCCATGATTGATTTATTACAGAGTATTGTACTGATAACAATGCCCATATTATTGTCATTATTATTGTCATAATACCGTCTTAGTGTAAACACAAAATTGGCAGTGCATTCAATATACCACTTTTGGTGCACTGTTGGTGGATTTGCATGCTGTTTTCTACGTGCAGCACATTTGTGAAACAGCCAGGCACATAATCACTTATGGACCCTGCATGAGGGCCAACTGCAACCACTCAGCTGGGTTATTGCTTTAAACAAGAGTGTGTTCTTAGTCAAATTGCCTGCCTAAATAAAGTACACAAGGTAAGGAAAAGGATACATCCAGCACCTAAATCTGATAGAAAAGAAAAAAAAGTCTGTAGCTTGTTTAATGTTCCACTTTCATTAAGCTGATTTTGTTGAAAAAGTTGTCCAAAAATGATTTGACACAACCTCTCAGCAGAGTTTTTGCCTGGAATTCAGGCCATTTGGTTGGAAACTTCAATTATCTCAACACAGTGAGAATGAATTGGGAGCAGGTGCCAGACAAGCAGAGTTGGATGTGTGCATGGAAAACAAACAAACAAACAAACAAACAAACAAACAAACAAAAAACAGGGAAACTTCATATCAAGGATAATGCTGCTCTTCTGCAGCAGATTGAAAAGATTTTGAGATTATATGATCACTGTGTTTTGGCCAACTTGAAGTAATAACCAGACAAACCAGATCAAACTAATCGAGACACAGACGAATGAGGAGCTGCTCAGCCTCTGTGTCTGTGATGAGAGGTTAGTGGAGAAATATCCTTAAATTCAGCATCCTCGTGACACTGGTGTGAACTGAGAAAAGAGATTTAAACTTGAGGAAACTCCTTTCCACATTCGAATTGAGGAAAACTCTTGAATGAATAGCGAAGTGTCATTATGATTACAGAGTTTAGTTGCCTTTGACTCAGATTCATATTCAGATTGCTGAATACAAACAAGGGAGATGTTGCAGCAAAAGTCAAGGTATGGCAGTGTGATATGACATCACAGAAATATTCAGTGATGATGGGATTTGAAAAATATGAACTTACCTAAAACTTCATTTAAACACTGAGTCCCTTTCACTTGCTAATTATGTCAGATATATAAATATGTGACAAATAACGTCTCACTTAGAAGCCCAGTCTGAATGAATTGTTTTTATAAGTTACCAACGATGCAGTTTTGTTTTTCCTTTTATCATCATTTGCAATCAATCAGTTGAGATGTTATTAGGTAGCCTCATTTTTATATAGGCAATATTCAGAGTTACTGATTTTCAATAAACCATTTGACTGTATTTCCCATCTTTGTTAAGCAAGAGTTTTGCGCAAAATGAACTAAAGGCAGGTCTCTTATGGATGCCTATCCCAAATATAAGCCGGATGTATTCAGTCACTGTAAATAAAAGCAAATAGAAGCCTGAGCTTTTAATTGAAATTTTAAGGTGTTTACTGCATGATTCAGTCTTTGCCATTGGCCTACTATTCTACTGAAAACTGTTTTAATAGACGTATACTTCTCTCCCACATTCCCAATGCCTTATATTTGCATATAATTCGCGAATAAGAGAGCAGTGAAAACGGCTTTCATCACATCTGTTTTGGCACATGTTTCAGCAGCATGGCCAGAGAACACAGGTCTAATTACCCTTAGTCAGAGAAAATAAAGAAATGCATTGAATTACAGGCTAATTTCTGGTAGGCAACCAAAGGGTGTGGAAAACACGGCAAAGCAAAAGGCAAATTTAGCACAACATAGCCAAATTTTTGTTGATTCAAAGCATTAAGGCCTGACCACGCAGATTCCAGTCTTCGATAATCTTTATGAATTCATTCGTTACAGGAAGAAACACCTACAATCACAGACATCATTTGTACTGTAGGCTGTCGGGCTATTATTTAAAGCCGCTGGGATTTTTTTTTCCATAACACACTGTGGAAAATCATGGAGGAACAAACTAGTTCACTCAGTGACACTCAAATTCTTGGTCGGGCAAATTATGTACCTATCAGAGGTTGATTTTCTTCTCATGGAGAATTGAGCCTTCACATTGTGTGCATAAACCTGATTCCCAAACTTTGCCACGACACTTATGCATACAAACCAAGAAATCTATAAACCTTTGAAATATGGACTTTGTCATACTTGTAGTCTATTCAAATAATGATCCACTCTAGTATTGAATATACTACAGCCATGATGGCTATATTATGTTCTGTAAAAGGAGAACCCTTAGTTTGTCTTCAAGTGGAACGCCATTAACTTTGACCTTCATACTACCACTATCTAGCATCGCCCTGTCTCTGTTGTAGAGGTGAACAAATCACTCACACAGAAATGCATACTTACTTGAACCTCTGACTAGAAATGAAAACTGCTCTCGCTTGTATTTAAACTTGGCCGAGTGAAAGACATGTACATCGACCCCATCCACCAGCCTCTTTACAAGAACTTTGTCACTCCATTGATACTACAGCACAGTGTCGTTATTTACAGGACCACTAGATGCTTAACTTTAACATGTGGGTTATAATGAGCTGCTGCACAAATGACCTATGGGGTCAGTTTTTGCTGGAGGGTGGTCTCAGAATTGTATGCATATAGTGGTTATTTGCTGATCCGTGTGAGTTTACTACATCCACCAAGTTTGGTTCATTACCTCCGTCTCTGTTGCAAGAAAAAGAGCTTCACTGGGAGTGTGTGGATCCAGAATGAATGGAGAAGATAGAGACCGGAAAACAACATGATTTGGAGAGGCAGTGCCGTGCTGAAAAACGGGTAGGGATGCACAGCAACACCCATTTGTTTTGGTTTCACTTTCAGCTCCCTGGTGTCCAAAATGGTGGAACTAAAATAGTTCTGCCACTGCTTTCCGGTTTTCCAAAAGATTATTTATTATTTTGCGTAGTCCTAGCTAATCTATCTTTCTCTGTGTGAATCCGAGACCCTATCTGAAGCACCTGAGGTTGACTAATCCGGTTTATAGTGTATTGAACAGAATTTATTGGCACTGTCAGCCAGGACAGGTGCAGCCCAACAAGATGATTGATACCCTGGAAATTTCTCAATAGCGCGAGTATATGGAGGGAGTCTCCAGCCATGACAAATATGCTAGTGTTACTGTGCTTCACCTTACACACACCTTCAACTTCCACAATGGAGATATTTCTATACAACTTTGCAAATTAGTGGAAAGATTTTTGCATTTTTCCATACTCGGACATCAGTATACTGCACATAACCCAGCTGGTCTGCTTTATATTGAAGAAAACCAAAGGGATGAAAGAAGAAAAAAAAATCATACAGTGTCATGCCCAGATTTGGACACAGTTTGTGTTCAACTTGATTCATCACTTTCTGCGGGCAGAGGAGACTGACCGTGCCCAACAGCAGGACTTCATCTGCCTGCACCTCCACTCTGGGTAAAAACACGCAACGACAAGAGACATCCCTCATTTGCCTCTGTGCCTCACGTCTGTTCTAAAAACAGCCTCGCAATACAATGCACATGTCGCCGCCCTATGAGGAAGACGTCGTTGGCAGGAGGCAGCTCGAGAGGCAGGAGCAGACAGTGTACAACAGTGTATTAGGGAGGCAGACACTCTAATGTTAGCCCTCTTATTCTCATTCCCCTGCTTTCGAGAGAGAGAGAGAGAGAGGGAGAGAGAGAGAGAGAGAGAGAGAGGAAATTTCTCCATTGCGGAGGCAGTCAGGCAGAGGACAGGAGAAAGGGAGAGGGAGAATAAATCAGCCCCAGTCTGGTCTCTGGTGACCACCCGCGGCTAGGGAATACTGCAAAGACAGAGGAAGTGAGAGAGAAAAGAGGGGATGGGAGGGGAGGGGAGGAGGGAGTGTTGGCGAGGTCTCGGACTACACAGGAATAATGTCCTCTTACTGTACGTCCGGCTATGTGCCATCTAAATCTCCCTTCACTCATTTTATGTAACACATCCCCACCTCTTCAATGAGCCCATCCACAGCCACACACACACACACACACACACTGTAACCTCCGCCACCTCTCCCTCTGACAAATTAGAATTGCCCCGACTTCATTGCCCCAGCAAAACAGTGTCTGATTTGGCAAATGGTCAAAGTGGCCATTATGTGGCAACAGAGAGGCCATATGGAGTCGAGCCTGAGGAGGAGAGCAGGAGGGAAGGGGAAGGACAAATGGAGAGAGAAGGAGAGGGACAGATCGGCCCATTCGATAGTAGTAACAGCGCTAACTAACAGCGGAAAGGGCTTATTATTGTAAGAGCCAATCATAAGAGCCGGCATATCGGAAATATGTTTTACGATGTGTTAAGAAACTATACGGTGCTCATGGTCAACGCGCAGGCGATTGCTTCTGACGCCACAAATTAAATTCTGTTCAAATGAAAGCATACCTTTTAAAAAAACAAAAAACAATATAGATAATTGTACATTTGTGTTTATGAGTTTGCACGTGGAGAGTAGAGTGTATTATTTTTACTGGAGTGCTTTCTGACATGTACAACCACCTACAGTGTTAATTAAACTGATGCACTACTGCATTAGTTTAAAAAAAAAAAAGTATTATGAGAAGGTACACAAGCCCTGCAGAAATCAAAAATTAAAACTTTCATGAAATAAACATGCATCTAATTAAAAGATATTAATGAATTCTTTAGTCTGATATTTAAATTATTGCCTAAGGTGTTAATTACAGTTAACTGAGCCTGTCCTTCCTTCCTTCCTTCCTTCATTCATTCATTCAGCCAATGAGTCAGTCAAAGCAAATCGATTCTTAATTTGATTTATTGATCGATTTGCTTTTTCATGTTTGATATTGATTTACTGATTGTTTGTTTCCATACTTTTCACTTTCTTCAAGCACATTGCAGACAATGCAATGGACAATTTCTTTGAAGCAGTGGACCTGGCATCTTACTGCAAACTTTGTTTATATGAATTGTTTGGGTAGCAACATAATTTTTCTAACATCTTAAAATGTAATCCTGTAATTTGTTTTTTTTGGGTGGGGATGGGGGGGCTGGAGGGGGGATTATATGGTTGATAGTTGTATGTAATTTAATTGGATGGAAATAAAATTGAAGGATTATCAAAACTGTAGATATTTTACAGCATCTCAGTATGAAGTGCATGAAGGTGTCTCTCTCTCTCTCTCTCTCTCTCTCCTTTTCTCTCTCCCTTTCTCTCTCTCCCTCTCTCTGCTAGGTAGATGTAGCATTACCCAGGCCTCCCCTTTCCCTGAGCTGTGTTTCATCTTAAGTGAGTTTATTCAAGGCTAGTCAGTGTTTTTCCCCTGAAAGAGAAGAGGGACAGAAAGGCAAACTGAGAGAGAGAGCGAGAGAAAGAGAGAGAGAGAGAGAGAGAGAGAGAATACTAGCCCATAGGACACATTTAGTAATCCTTTCAATGATGTCCAGGGCCCAGTGATGGTTACCAGACCTGCAAATACCCCTACACACACACACACACACACACACACACACACACACACATACACACAATCCATTTTTATTGTATTTGGGTCTGCAGCGTTGTATTTCCTGCCCTCTCTTAGCGCCACACACACACTGCACTCGAAAACAAAAATCCATATTATCGACCGGCCAGTGTCACCACAATTATTCTTTTGAAACAGCCATTGAAAACAAATTACATCTGCACTGCGTTTTCATCCGATTGCTCTGGGTGAGCAATGCTCAACGGCTGGGTCGGCCTGCCTTCGCCGACCCACAGACCCCTCCCTATAGGTTTGCTGTCTATAGCACAGTGTCGCTAACGACTGTGTGTGTGTGTGTGTGTGTGCATATAGGAGTATGGTGAACGGTGGAGGGGAAAAAGGATCTAAGAGAAGTACTTAATGGTAACAAAGGCTCAAATGGGAGACTTCCAAACAGCAACACAAACGGTGCAATCAGAAAGCAGGTGTTGGTGCACAGAGAAAAATGTGCCTATGTGTTTGTGTGTGAGTGTGTGTGTGTGTGTGTGTGTGTGTGTGTGTGTGAGTGTGAGTGTGTGTGTGCAGTGTGTACTGCAGCTTTGATTAGCCAAATAATTTCATCTTTCACAGAAAATAGTCTGGACTAAATTTCTCTCAGAGTAAGACCCAGGAAACCACAGGTGGATCTGTCAAAATGGAAATGTTCATATGCTGCAAAAATATTTCTGCACATGACATTTAGGCAAATATTCAGTCTGACAATCAAAAAAGTGGGAAAAAAACGTTTTTT
>OMLB01003947.1:11146-28636 GCA_900302555.1 Myripristis jacobus
TTTTCACTTTTCAGTCGTCGGTTAATGCTGAATGAATAAGTAAACAAAATAAATTAAAATAAAATAAAATAAACCAAAATACATGAATAAGTAAATAAAATAAAATAAAATAAAGTAAACCAAAATACATGAATAGTAAATAAAATAAGTAAATAAAATAAGATAATATAAAATAAAATAAACCAAAATACATGAATAAGTAGGCTAAATTAAATTAAATTAAATTAAATAAATGATTAAAAAGCTCACCCTGCTCTTCAAAACGGGATTGTCGTATTTCAGCAGAGAGTCATGCGATGGATTCATCGTGTCTCTCTTACCACACTAAATCCACTTCAGATGATCAGTTTTTAAAATTTATTTTGCTAATAGAGTTGTACCGGTTGTCGACCGACCTGGAGATAAAACTTCAGCTAACTGTTTACGTTGTCATGGCAACAACGCCCGGTCCAGCACCGTGTCTTTGTCCCACGTGAACCGACGCGTTGTGAGGGAGGATCCGCCGCCAGAATGAGCTCGATAATTTTGTGAAGCCTTGTCCCCGTACTGTAAAACACTTCCTAAAGGAAAAAATAATCGGTCACTTTAATTTCGGTGTATTAGTTAACACGGAACTCAAGGGCAAGAGAGACTGCGACGATCCCGGGATGCATTCGAAACGTACCACAGGAAGCGTAACAGCGTCAATATCGTCAACACAAAAAAACACAAACATAACAATAATTCGAATAAGAATAAGAATCATTAAAAACAACAACAACAAAAAAAACAAAAAACATAACAGAATATGAAATGTGTCATGAGCTTTACTGGCAAACAATATGAATTTGTCAGTGGAAAATATATTATTAACCTGAAATACCTAAAATACAAAACCTCCACCCAGATATCATTATGAATATATGTGGTAAGGTGGAACAAAAAAAAAAAAGAAAAAAAAAGAAAGAGGGTAACTATGAAACGACAATTCACAACGCACTGTCATAGCAATATTAAAAAAAAAATCATCCTGAAACCATAACAGATTAAAAAACAAAAAGTTACTGAGAAGCAAAAACAAACTCTGAATATTACAGTAACACAATGGGAGACTGACAATATTTCAAAATCACTATTAAGCACCACAATTCCCAGTAGAATCACTTGGAGAATATTTTGATAATAGGCTACCATACAAGATTAAATAAAATAAGAGATTTAGTGACAAACTTTAACTCCTTATAGGGATATTTTAGGAATATTCCAGCTATACCATGGGATATAGACTACATAAATAAATAAATAAATGAGACTACAAGGGAGTTTGAACTTCCTCGGAATATTGTTGTAATGCAATTTGAGATGAAATAAAGGGCCATAATATAGTGCTCAGTGTGACAGGCGCACTTTGAGTGTCTAAGGGAATAATATGGGAATTGTAATCCAGCCGTGACAGGTGCCACCGGATGTGGTCAGGGTGGATTTGTGCCCCCCGTGGAGCATGTCTCAGGCTGGAAGGGTATATAAAGGTATGAGCTGACACCGGCTTGGCCTCTGCAAACTTAACATCACGTCAAGTCGGCTTGGAGAGGGGTCACTCCGGGGGTTTTTGGGTGTCAAGCGCCTCTCCCGTGAAGCTTTTTTTCACGCATCCAAGCCAAAGACACGAGGTTGGTCAGCTGTTTTCTTGGCGTGGCGTTTTGTTGTCGAAATGGTGGGATATACTCCGTCTAAAACTGAAATTGCATCTCAATGATTCAACTAAAAAAAAGCGATTGTGGTGGCATATGTGAGCGTCTTGTCCTTCAGTGTGTGCAGCGCAGGGTGGATGATTGCGGATCGATTGCATGATAATCGGTGCACAAATTGCAGCACGATTAATCCCGTGTCCAATCTTTAATTGGGCATTATAGGCAATTATCCCCTTTGCAGATAATTCGGTCCATCCGACTGCAGGGTGAGCTGTGATTTACGGACGAGATGCTTGAAATGAATGCACACGGGGGGATAATGCAATTTATGGAAGGCTGTCCAAATAAAAAGCACCTCTTCCCTTGCATTTTTTTTCTTTTTTGTTTGTTGTTGTTGGTGTTATGACCTGGTGCTTTCTGCGTCTGCCGGTTTCATGATTCATCCAGAGAAAGCACACTGTTCAGCGGCCGGTATAAATGCAGTGTCACGGGGTTGGCGACTGCCCAAGCTGGGAGAGTCCAGCTCTATTGAGGCACTTGCACTGGCTTGGCTTCAGCAGCATCTTTATTCCCTGTTGCACTTGCACGGAATAGAAATGACATAGCCTTTTCTTTTTATTTTACACAAGTGATCATGTAAAGGTGTCTCTTGCAGCGAGGATACCGACATGGTGCAGCTGTCTCCTTCCCCTACCCTGGATGTCTCCCCCCCACCTGAGCGCCTAGAGGAGGCTACCGACAGCCAGGAGAACCCAGAGACCGGTAGCCCAAAGATGGGTTCTCCTGGTGGGCTGAGCGCTCTCCAGCTCAACCTGGAGGTCTCCACCTCCTACCATGGCTATGAGACCTACATAGAGGACGGCCTCATCTGCCTGAAACACAAGATCCGCAACCTGGAGAAAAAGAAGGTAGGATGGTCACAGGTTAGAGAGCATGGGTGTTTTTGTGTTCCAAGCTGGATGACCGAGGAACAGCAGGGTATCTATATTTTTATGGTGTGTCTTTTGTGCCCACAGCTGAAACTGGAAGACTACAAGAAGAGGTTGAAACGGGGCGCGATGCTAAACAAAGATCAGATGGTAAAAAGTGCCCGAGGGTGACGGAGGGATAATCATGAGTATAAATAACCTGCATGCTTCTTGTGTGGCTCACATGGGTTTGTCTGGACCTTTCCCAGGAGGCTGTGAGCAAATACGACGAGGTGCTGCATAACCTGGCCTTCGCACGGGAGCTGCACAAAACCCTGGACGGTTTGACTCAGAATGTAAGATCTTTTTAGCAAATATCTGACTCCCAGCCATTTTGATTACTTTACCAGCCCTTTCTTTCACTTTGTGGCCTCAGAGTAGCCGTGTGTTGGCAGCGTCATTGTGGCAGGCCAAGAATAGTTGGGTGTATCTGCTGCATTGTTTCCTGCATTGTTCAAAGTCTTTTTTTGTATCCTCTAGAGAAGGCCAAACAAGACGATTGAGATTGCTTATTGTATTGACATCCTGTCTGCTTCTTGTTACCCGGTACTGGTTCTATGGAGCATGATGGATTCAGTTTTTTGCCAAGCCGGTTTAGTTTAGAGTTTGCATGGGTTTGATAAAGTTGATCTGCACGCTATGTTGAAGATCTTTGTTATATGGCAACAATTCATGCCTGATACACAACTGACTGGCTAAATATACTCAGTAAAGTATTTTGATTTTGAATCCTGTATGCAGAATTTAGCTGTTAGTGATCCGGCTCTCTGTTGATCACGGTTAAGGGTGCACGCTTTTACATATATTGAGAATTTGTTTAGTGATGGCTGCTGTAAACAGAGGTCAGTGCAAACTCTCTGGTCCATCCTCTGTCCTGTCCGCAGCTGCTGAGGGCCCAGAAGAAGGCTGCGAAGAGGGAGCAGGTGGTGAAGGTGGAGGCGGAGAGGAGGAGGCTGAGCACGGTGCTCCAGGTGCAGCACCTCCTCCACAGCCTGCAGCAGGAGCACGTCAGGCGGGACCTGCTGGCCGGACACAACCAGGCGCCCCACATCCCGGCCCAGCAGCTTCACAGCCTCATCCAGCTCGCCGCCCTGCTGGGAGTCAAGAGGGATAACAGACTGAGGTCTCTGTTGCACACGATCTGTATTTTTGTCACTGCTCCTCTGTTTTTATCTCCATATAATTTGTCATTGTGGCACTAGACTGCAGATGGGCTGCCACTATTGGTCGATTTAATGGAGAGGGATTTTTCCTGCCGTGCAGCACAAAATTACAATAATATATCAGCGGAGGGTTGATGGGGTTGTTGATCAATGCAACAATTATCTCACTAGGTGCTGAGATTTGTAGTTTAAAAACTCATTGTCCAGCCCATATTGGTTTTGGAACACAAACACCCCACCTGTTGGCATTTCAGTGTATTCCCACCTCACCTTTCTGCTAGAGGCGAGAATGGTGCTGCAAACCAAAGTAGCAAGATGCTGTATTTCAGCCAAAAAGGCATCACTGCTAAAAAGGCAAATGGCAAAGCAGTGTCGTTATTTTTTTTTCAGTTACTGGTATAGCATCAAATCATAGCAAAAGTTATCTCAAGGCATTTTACAGAGACGCAACAGATTTTGGCTCATCCCAGGACCCAAAGTCATGCCTGCACAGTGATTTGATGTATCACCTTTTCACTAGACATCTGGATCTCTGCTGTAGTCCTGTAAGTCCTGTTACTGTTGTGTCGTTCCCGCTGCTTGTCAGTTATCATAGATGACTGAAAACCCCTTCAAAAATACTGCAGTGGCAAGATTTTCCGTGTCAGAAAGCCTTGAGACTTGGTGATGTCTTTTCTTTCTCCTCCACACGTCTGTTCTAGTTTAGAAGAACAGATGGAGCAGGCGGCTCTGGTCTACTTGGACCTGCTGGAGGGAAAAGACAAGCCAGTGGCCGGATCGACATGTGAGTATGAAAAGTACATGCAGATTTCTAGGCTTTGTCAACAGCAACCCGAGATGATGATTTGCAGTTAATTCACTTGACTCTTCTCAGTTAAGCTCATGAAAGAGGAGCTCACCAGGCTGCTGGACTGCAAGTACTTCAGTTGTCTTCCGCCTCCCCCAAATAAGACTCCAGACACGCTGCTGACATCAGCCAGCCACACTAGTAAGAAAAAATTTGGTTATACTTACTGAAGTGCAGAATTCACTGCTTATATTGCCACACTGACTGCATAGTTTGGATATTTTTAATTGCAGATTTATATTTCTGTGTTTGCTCCCATCAGCTTTATCAAAGTCAAAAACAAATGAAGCTCCGAAAAAGGAGGTAAGAAAAACAGTACATTTGGGTTTTAAGATGTATTTGGGCGCTGCGCATGGCGTCATGAGCATGTACACCAGGATCCACTGATGCTCTGTGGGTGATATGGCAGTTTTTCAACAGACTCTACCTGACTGACATGGAGACTCCTCCCACTCAGAACTGGAAGGAGGATTTTCAGGCCGTGAAGGAGCGGGAGCCTCCTGACTACTGGGATATGGAGTTCGCGGACGGGCCCTCCTCCCCGCAACCTGGAGTCCACAAACCATGGAGAGGAGCGGCTGCCTTTATCCCCAAAGTCCCAGTCGCCAGCAAGAAACTCTCTGCTGATAGCAAACAGGTCAATTGTAGTCAGAAACTGCAGGATATTGGGGTCGGTTATTAAAATGTTCCTCCTTGTTGTCACTTCAGCTTCATTGTCCCATAACAAAATTTGTGGATGCTCTTACAGGGAGTACATTAAAAATCAGTAATGTAATGGAAAACGTCAAGGCATCTTCAGGTGTCGATTCAAACTACAGGTTGTGCAGCAGCCTGGTTTGATCAAACAGCTGTACTGCCAGGCACACAGCAGGATAAGGGGTTAAATGCATTAAATCGATAATCTGAATGCACAGGCTCTCATCACAAAGATGGTTTGAGGCTGAGAATTTAGTGAAGCATCAAAACCACAAATTAGACAAGAGTTACAAGCTTTCTACTACTGGCTACGGTCCTAAGCAGCTTGTTGTGGTGTTTTTCAGCAGTTTTTTTCCCCCACTGGGTTTCATAACAGCTGATACATGAAACACATTGATAGGTTTGACTATTTTATCATAATTTAATGCTCCCAACACCTTTGGGTGAAATCATTGGAGAAGGGAAGACGGGGCAGGTGAATGTGTTTTGCACAATAAACTGGAGAGATGATCTGCTTTACAGGGCATGCCCTTGTGCAGACTCGCACAATGAACTCCACTGTTCAAATAATGAAACAGCTGATATTCTCTCTCCTCAGAGAAAAGAGAGGAAAGCCAAAGCGGAGCAGAATGCCAAATCAGTGAGTAGAGAACTGCTTGTTTTTCCTTGCATGTAAACATGTCAGCCATCCGGGTAATGTCCTAATTTCTTGACAGGCGGTCTACATGGAAATGCCGGTAGAGGTTTTCAACTCTCAATCTACCTTGCCCAAAGACCCCATCCTGAGGAAGCAGCACCTGGAAGACCTGATGACAAAGATCCACGGTTCCTTCAGTTTCATGCAGGTACAAACTGATGCAGACATTTTCACATACCTGACAGTGCTAGTACGTTTTTTGTTTTTTGTTTTTTCATTTGTCAGTGTTGATTGTTTTGAGGCTTAAAAATCAGTGTTTTGTTCAGGACTCTCTTCTGGATGGTGAGAGCTCTCCCACTAACAGCCACCCCAGACTGGGTAGACGGGCATCTGGATCTCCCTCCCCGCTCGGTAACCTAAAACAATATGAATCAGATTCCAACTTGATTTGTGTGCCTCATTTCATTTTTGGTTGAAACAATTCAAATTTACCATCTCAAGCAGACGCAGAGTAATATTCAGTCATCTATATCGGCTTTAAAAAGCAGAGTCTGTGTAGGTCTAGTGTTATTTTTACTGTCTATTTGCCTGATTATGAAATTGGCACTCATCACTGTATCTTTGTTTTGAAAATGACGCTTGAGACCATTCATAAGACTCACCTTTCTGAAAAGTTGAACCTGTTTTGAACCCATATTTGTGTTAGGATTCTTAAAAAATATATACCTGTTTTATCAGTATTGTAATGGCCATTATGGGTGGGAAAATATATTGGAAAATATTGGTGCATCTGTTGTCAAAATTTCATGTCCTGTCCTTGAACTTTGTAAAGGTCTTGATGTCTCATCCTCAGTTTGTTTTACAGTTATTCCAGCCATCATGAGAGTACAGATCCTTCTGATTTCATTTCAAGAGGATGATTTTTGGCATGAAATTTCACGATCATCTGTATTTTCAACCTCTTAACAGCTCAGAGAGACTTGAGGAGCCCGGTCGATGTCCTGTCCAAAACAATGCATGTAAGCTCTGTCATGACTCTCGTTGTCCATGTTCAGCCTGACATCCAGTTGTTGTTGGTTTGAATGGACATGACATCTGTCGACCCTGATCCCTTGTGCAGTCCACCCCGCTGCCCACCAGGCTTATGGAGCGCAAAGCCAGTCTGACCAACGGGGACCAGTGTCTGGAGGCCTGCGACCTGGAAATCACCACAGAAGACCTACCTCATGTAATGACTTTGCTCTGAGATCCAGTGTATTCATTAAACCAATTTTCTGAGAGCCGGTTAAGTGGTAATTATTATTTTTCTGCAGGAGCCGCTGCAGTTGCCTGAAAGCGAGGCGTTTCCTTCGCCTCCGCTGTACCGCAGGGAGTCGGCCATCTCTGTCAGCCTGGAGGAGAAGAGCCGTCCTCGGGTAAGGGAGCATGCTTCCCCACCTCTGTCACATTCGGAGATTATCTGTAGATGTGCCATGTCAAATTTCTGCTGAGGCAAAATGAAATCTGATTGGGAGAAAAAGGGCATACCTCTTATTGAAAAGTGATCACTTATAATTAAAACAAATTATGGTGCTTTAAAAGGGTTGTGGGTAACTGAAACTGGTAATCTGTGAGATCATTTATTTTTCACTTTTTTTAAAATTTTATTTTGGTGACATTTTTTGTGAAGATTGGTCATTGCTGAGGTATGTTTTTTTTTTGTTTGTTTTTTTGAAAAAGTAAATTAGTATGAGCATGACTGTGACATTTTCTGTCTGTTCAGCCATGATGGCTAATGCTAACTGCCCAGTTCTTCTCCTGTTGATTCCAAACAAACTGCTGCTGGTGAAAATGTAAAATACATGATTTCCTGTGTGGCAGGGATTTTTTTTTCTCAAGAAAGAGCTATCAGATGTTTAATCTTCATGTTGAGTCACTATTGATACATCAGTTTTCAGTAAAGAGAAGCAAACTTCACATGACAGTGGATTCAGTGGATCCTAATTACTTAGGCTCATGAATTTGAATGAATGAACTTGAGGTAAAATTAATTTTCCCCGTAAGGATGTAGCTGTTTTCAGACCTAACTTTTTTGCTTTTTTGATCAATGTGTACTTTACTTCTTTTTTTTCTTGTCTTTGGTGCCTCAGTCCCATTACAGCTTCTGCTGATGAAATTGTAATCTACATCTCAGTATCATTTGTCTGTTTCCTCTGAAACCACCCGTTTCCCCCTCTAGACCCCAGTAAGTGAGTCAGGGAAGCAGTCCCCCTGCAACAGCGTGGCACCATGCAGCTCCACCCCTCCTCAGGGACAGGCTTTCTCCACACCCCCAACCAGGCGAACTCTCACCTCTGCACAGTTTCAAAACATTCACTCAGTAAGTCATGCTACTTTTGCCTTTCTTCATTAAACTATTAGACTTGTAGAGTCAGTGAACCAAACACTACAGCTGTTGAAGCTCTAATTGTTAAAATTAGCTGGTGTAATGTTTGGTTTTCAATGGCACAGATTACTGACTGTATGCTCGGTCAGAATACACAGATTCAGCCCGATTTCTGTCCTGTGTTTGAGAATTATAGTCAAGTAGCTTTTAATGGACACTTACTTTCTTGATTTGATGTATTTTCTGTTGAAACAGGACATTAAGGTGGGACATAGTGCAGGGATGGACCATTCACAAGTGCAAACCAATTGAAAATCAGTTTGGGATCATAAGATACTGTTGTACAGTAAAGTCGAGGAACATCTGTATTTTTTTTTCTGGCTGTTATTGACTAGAATGACATCTCTATGCCCTATTTGAGTATCAGATTTTTTAATTTTAATTTAATTTTTTGATCCCCCTTCCCAACTGCCAGCAGATAATGAAAGACGCCATGTGTTGATTGGTCAAGGTCAAAAGACGCTTGATCTGACATGGTGACCATCATGAGACAGAAATATCATGTCGTCCACAGCTTTAAACACTTTGTTGCAAGCTTTTTCCCCAGGCTATTCAGACATCTGTGTTTTTTCTGCAGGTCTTCAAGGTGAACACCTCCTTGCCGCAAAACGGGGACTTGAACTACAAGTCAGATGCCACGGTTTTCTCTGAGACCCGGTACAGCACTGCCAGCACCCAAACGCCGCCCGAGTTTGCCCCCTCAGAAGACGAAGCACAGCCAGGTACATGGATCCTTGGTCATGCTGCTAAACTGTAGTCCGTATTCAGCTGAAGCATCGACTGCACATTGTCTGAGACATTTTGTGCTGCGTCGTCTCTTAACAGTCTACCAGTCTGATTATACAGTGGGTAACGGTGGACAGATCTTCCTGTCCCCTGGCCAATCGGGCGGTGGCGTGGGTCGCTCTGGCCAGTCGTACTACACCAGAGGATCTGTGAGAGGTATGGCACGTGGAGGCAAGGGACTGGCACACTCCTTTCGCTCTTCTGGCTGGCATCGAGGTATCTATCCTCTGCTTTTCTTTCCACTTTCCTGCTGTTTGTCACCACTGGGTATTTAATCTCCGCCTTCTCCTTTTGCTAGATATCTGTTCATGTCCCATGTAGGGAATTCCTGTCTCATCCCAGCTAAAGCTTAACTGGGACCTGTAAAGCCTAGCATGGCACCTGTAAGTCAGCTGAAATTAATCTCTTGTTGCGGTGGATTTGCGGCTTAACACCGGTCTCTATTCCCCAGCAGGAGCCTTCATCCCCCAGACTCATCTCAGGGACTCTGGCCCTCTGCTGTATGCTGCAAGGGTAAGCAAAAGCATACATGGCCATTGGCATTACTGCTACTCCAACATGGGAAATCCTGTGACCAATATACAGGATTTGATGTTGCCATCTTTGTGCCACAGTCCAGGGTGAGCATTCATACTGAATCCCAATTCCAAATGTCAAAGGAATGATGTACTAATCCACAAATGTTGACTCTTGAGGACATCAGGCTGTGCTGTAACAGATCTATAGGGATGTCAAACAGGCAGCGCCATTCATCAGCCACCTAATCTAAATGTTGCAGGGTATTGTTGGCTCATGACACTTCCAGAATGCTCCGTAGTGATTTATGGTGTCCTTGAACCACTTACTATCAACACAAATACAGCTGAAGTCACCTACCATGCCCCTCCAGCTACTGTACACTTAGGCTTATCACAAGTTTCAGCTTTATTTTTAATTTCCGAATTTGCAGTTGAGTTAAGCAATTCCAGACTGAAGTGGCAGCGGATCGTGCTGGCTTGAGACAGTCCGCTAAACTGATCAGAAACTGAAATGTATCAATTACACCCAAGACTGAGAAGAGTATTTCACATCTCTGGCTACCATGCCTAAACACGTTATACATCTTACGATGTATAACTCCTCCTGTGTAGTAGATTTTTGGTCTCTGGCTGGTAACGTTTTTTCTTCTAAAAGCCAACCTTGTTGCTTGCAAAATGTTAGCTGAGATTCTACACCCAACCAAAACCTAACATCAGCATCGGAAAAAGTTAATATACCAGCAACCTTGCTTCGAAAACACATGGTATGCAAACATGCTACAAACCAGCTAACATGACTATAATAAAGAAAACAACCAATATACTGCCGAGATATGCATACTACAAACCAGCTAATGTAAGACCAGGTTAAGATATCAATTCACCAGCAAGTGCACCTCTGAAAATTAAGTTGCTTGGCCTGTTTGCATGGGTTTTACATTTTCAGTGCGGTATCATTCTCCTGCAGGACTCTGGATACCAGCACGGCTACAGACGTGGAGGCAGCGGAGGGAGGCATAACTCCAGTGGTAAGGACACAAGCTCAGTCTTCAACATCCCAATCAATAAGTGGGTTTATAAACATAAGTTATCAGAATATTCACCTATTTCCTATTGAGGGCTTAGTTGGGATTTGGCCACAAAAGATGTGCTGAACATGCATGCAAGTAAAATTCTGGTATTTTGAGAGGAATAAACAACTAGACTTTCAAATTCCTTGGTTTAATTTAGTGGCCGCTGCATGCTCAAAGGATCTGGTGTGGTTCAAACCACTGATGGGCACTGTTTTTGTGCAGAGTGGTTTGCTGAAGTGATAAGAAACAGGATGCAAACATGCAGTGTCAGCGGCAAGTAGCACACAGCTGTTCAGATTTTGGACAGATGAGAGAGAGGACACCTTATAATCTAGCTCAGGTGCTTTCAGTTATGTGCCACGGAGAGCTGGGAGGATGCATGTTTTCATTCCAACTAATCACTAGACCAGGTGATTTCTCTGATTAGTTCCTCTGTGGTTGAAGTTGTTAATCCCCTGGTGTAATGATTTGTTGGAATGAAAATCTGCAGACTATACATGAGTCTGACTGCTGTCCCTGGACCCAGCTGTTAACAAAGTATCAGGCATGGCTATGCAATACATTGTCACCTTACTGAAAATATAAATGTGCTGATGAAATGCAGGTATTAGCACCGCTGACCCAACATATCTGACACCTGTATTCTACCATTTTAAAAACCCCAAATTGCTTGTGCCAGCGACTGCTTCGGGCACAACTGTGCTTCATTTTTTGACCTCAGGGTTGTCTTAACCCCACAGCAGGCTGGAGTGACTCGTCCCAGGTGAGCAGCCCTGACCGCGAGGGAGCCTTCACCATTGTGGACTCGGGACATGCAGACTCCCTTTCTGTCTCCACCCTGGAGGTCCCTCTCACCCCCCACGGCCACCACCACACCACCCTGCTGCCCATGCAACTGTACCCGCTGTCCCAGCCTCTGCGAGTGGCGTTCACCGCCTCTCGCACCGCCAACTTCGCTCCAGGCAACCTGGACCAGCCCATCGTGTTCGACCAGCTGCACAGCAACCTGGGGGAAATGTACGACACCCACATCGGCCGCTTCACCTGCCCTGTCAACGGGACCTACGTCTTCATCTTCCACATCCTGAAGCTCGCCATCAACGTGCCGCTCTACATCAACCTGATGCGCAACGAGGAGGTGATGGTTTCGGCGTACGCCAACGACGGAGCCCCCGACCACGAGACGGCAAGCAACCACGCCATTCTGCCGCTCTTCCAAGGAGATCAGGTGTGGCTCCGGCTGCACCGTGGTGCCATCTATGGCAGCACCTGGAAGTACAGCACCTTCTCCGGCTTCCTCCTGTACCAGGACTGAGTGGCTGCCAGCCAGGCAGCCCACTTTTGCCAGTGTGTGGACTGTTGCTTTGCACTAAATGGTGATTAACTGTGACATTTCAATATCATGTGGTCAGGCTGCATGCCAGTGCCCTTTTCACTATCAAGCCCATTTCATGACATACAATGTGTTAATGGACAAATAGTATGGATTGTTTTTTCAAGCTGTATTTGCAGCTCTCTACATCTGAAATGGGGGTTGTGAACGCTTGACATCTACACCAATGTACTATTTCCCCATGAATGTGTGGTTTATGATTGTGGTGGTCAGGTGACTCCTTGTGACTGTGAATCTATAACAACTGGGCCTCGATCACGTGTCCATCTTGCTGTTAATTGTACTGTAGCATAAACCCACACTGATTCCACTGAGACCTCTGATGCAATGTTATGAATTTGTGCCTTTGTTTTCTGAATGGCTTTTGATGACTGACCAGATTTTTTTGAATGGCTACTGAATTGAATGAATGGCTTATTTATGGGATGAATTGTAACCGACTTTACAATCAGCACTTTGCTTGATGCTAATATGCATTCAGTCCTGCCTAACCGTGTGTGAATGTGAAGTTTGTGGAGGAGAGAGAGAGAATGTCTTCTTGGTGATGGGTATGGTGTTGAACACTTAAGGCCAAATTGTTGCACTAACAGACTACTGTGGAAGAGATGAAAGTGGTCCCTTGATGTGCCTAAAATAAAAGAGATGAGCAGTGAAGACTGGGTGCTTCATCGTTTTTTCAAATCTGTCCTTGTCTTATCTCTACAGTGATGCATTCTGGACAAAATATTGGCACTAGGCTTGCAGATTTGAAGTCTCTGATGGGTATGCACAAAATCTTGAAAGAAAATGTCTCATGATTAAATAGTCTTGGTTCTGAGCCTTATTTATGGCCCATTTTAAACTATACATAGTCATTATATACAACCATTGTCCTAGGCAAAGTTTTATATTTATGTGTTTACTCTGCAAATTGATCAATTACTTGTTAGTATCATCAGAATCAGAAATACTTTATAGATCCCCAGGGGGAGGTTTGCTCGGTTGCAGCTGTTCAGTTTCAGAAGAGCTAATTTATAAGAAATGGGGGTAAGACAAGAAATAAAAATGTGTGCCTTTAGGAGCTTTTTTAAAGGGTGCATTATGTATAAATATGTGCATTAACCGTAGTGGTAAACCGTGTGCATTAAACAAAGATGTTTGCCTTCAGATGTTATGTGGCTGCAACTGCGGTCAAAGCCAGTGCCAAAACTAATGTGAGGATGCTTTGCAGAGGTGATGTGAAAATTGCACCGCACTATTACGATGTGTCATGCATGCAGACAATAGAAGGAAACCGGCTCTTTGACCTGGAGTCCTAATCTTTTCCAGCAGTGAGCGCTCCAGCTCTGAGGGTGGCAGCAAAATACGAAGAAGTGCACAGCGGCAGTGCCGAAGAAGAGGAACCGTAAATCGTCTGTTTACTTTGCTTTACGTCCACCGACCGCTGGTCGCCGGTAAAACGGGGCAGGGCCACAGAGCTGCGTCAAGTGAGCGAGAACAACCGAGGAAGTGCGTCTGCGTTGGCTTTAAAATAAAAGCAGCGCTGTTACTCGCTAAGCACCACCACCATTTCCAACGTGTGTTCGCCGGCTGGAGTTTTATTTTGAAGGAGAGGACCGGAGGTGCTGTTTTTCATTCAGGAGGGATTGACGCTGGTCGGGCCACAGTGTATGCAGATCCGTAACGCTTGGCTGAATTTAGGGCAGTACATGTATGTGATTGTGGGAAACACAGAAGTAGCCGTGTAATTGAACACATATGGATCCCAATCGGATAATCCAAGCTCTGAAGGGGACGATCGATCCCAACCTGAGGATAGCGGCCGAGAATGAACTCAATCAGGTGGGTGAGCGAAAGTAGTTTGTTGTTTATTTTTATGTGTGTGTGTTTGCTTGGTATTTTGTGTGTTTTCTCGGGGCATCATGCACCCGTTTTGGCCCAAAATGATGCCCGTGTGTGCGGATCGGGGCAGGCCGTGTTTTGGGGGCCGATCGCGGCTTCGGCCTAGTGATTCTCCAGCCCTGATTTGGGAGTTTCAGTCGGGCCTGAGATCGGCAGTTTGGCGAAATGTTGCCCACATTCAGGCTGTTGCACCGGAGAACAATGGGATTTGGGGTTTGACAGCCATCAAGCAGCAAGTGTGTCGGGCAGCGGTCCCCCCAACTTTTCCACACCAAGAGGAATCACTCACATCAGCCCACAGACGCCTAAATGATAAGATTTTACCCCGTGGAATGTCATTTGACAAGATATTTTTGACGTTAAATTAAAAGTTTACACAGGAATATATGGCTGAATGTCAAAAAACGTCAAGCGGGTTGACAACCGTGGGGAAAGTGAAACCTAAATATCAAAACAGTCACCCTGATCCATTTTGTCATTGAGTTTACTTTTCCTGAATGAAGTAACAGTCAGTTTAAGATATATACATTTCCTTGTTATGTTGACTTCTGTTGAACGGAAAAAAGTGTCTTTCTACCGGGGTCCCTCTGGGATCCCCTCCAGGCACCCTGCAGTTCCCCCCGACCACAGGTTGAAACCATACAGTCTATGGTTGAAACCACCGTTAAGAGCAGCTGTTGCTGTTTCGCAATGCTGGTGTTGCAGGGAAGCCACTACATCCACTCAGCCTGCAGAGTAAAGAGCATTTCACAAGTTTCTTTTTAGATTTTGAGTGCAGTTTAACCCACCAAACTCCAATTTCCCCTCCATTTCCCCCACTTTTTTTTCAATATTGTGTAACAGTGGCACATTCAATCTAATCCATCTGATTGAAACTACATCACACTTACATCGAGTGAATAACTCCAGCCCCAAGCTGTCATTGATTTATAGCTGCACCATCACATCAAATAAAAAATACCTACAAATACAAATATCTGTCCTGTGCATCAGTTTATACACATTTCCTTGTAATTCATTTAACATCTTTGGAAACTTTTGGATCTCCACTAGAATTTAGAATTTAAAATAAAGCTCTGTGGGTTTGAGTAAAGCCGAGATGCGTAGCATGCATTTATAAGGACAAACCCATAAATGGGACCGGCAGCGTTGAAAAAGGTTTATACCAGCCTGAAAATATACACAAGCCTGTTTGTGTTTACCCTCCACTTCATTCCTGATTGTAACTGATAATTACTGACATCTTGAAATTATAGTATATGCACATAAGATGGCATTGGGATTTAAGAATTAGGATCCTGCAGAGTGATTCAACCACTGGCAAATTGATCAAATTTAGTTCTAGATGAGCTTGCAGAAGCTAAATAACAACTTCAATGACATTACTGCTGACAGAGAGACTGAGATGCTGCAAAACAACGAAATTACATGGCACATTAAACTCAGAATATCCCATCTGTCCCCTGTCAAAACTGTGATAATTTGCGAGGTTGTCGTGCAAGTTTGGAGGAGTATGTTAAAAGAACTGAAAATGAATGTGACAGTTTCTCCTCTGGGGTGAAAGCAAAACAAATTTTGGAAAATTAGTGAGTCAAATAAGATTCGGAATAATCACTGGATTTTTAAAGGGATGATATGTAGGAATACAGTCCTCAGCCTCCAAGTGATGGATTCTTCTCATTCTCATTTGACTTTTGAGGTCGGGACTCTCCTGTGGTTGAAAATGTCACAGGTTAATTGCTTTGTCTAATGATGGAGGTGGAAGTATGTGTGCCATTAACTCTGCTCTGTTGTCTTTTCAGTCATACAAGATCATCAACTTCGCCCCCACCCTCCTCCAGATCATCGTGTCGGAGCAGGTGGAGTTCCCTGTTCGCCAGGCAGGTGAGAGAGGAAAAGCCCTCTGGTGTTTGATACGATACGCTCTGAAATAATTTTGTGCCGCAGGGCCAAACAAGGTCACACTGAGATAACTCACTCACATCAGTGCATTTCCCAGCAAACAACATCCCCGTTGTTCATTTTGAGCGTCACTGCTGACAGAGATGATTTTTCCAGCTGGATCACAGTTTTCAAATGCTGTGCCTGTAATTGGATGTTAGAGAGTCTCTGTTTGCTTAACTGTTGGGTCAAAGGTCCTGGTGTCCACTAGGAATTTTAATCCTTGCATTTCTGGCTACTTTTAAAAGTAACAAGACGAGCACATGTTGGTCAAAAGAAGCCCCTGAAATCGCACTGAGAGCACCATGAAAAACGAAGACTCTCAAATGAAATCAAACTAATGACTGTTTTTTCAGTGCTAGCAGCTTTTCAAAGCAGAGCGAGCCAGCACATAAAAATAGCGAAACCCTTGCGAGAGATTATTGCCCTTAAATGAAGTACTCATTTAACGATAATGAACAATTGAGTGTGTAAATAAAATGCCGTCGCATCAAAACCAGATGTAAAAGTGTTGAGGCTCCTGCTGTGCCGCGGAAATCTGGGCTGCCTGGATGTGATCAAGACCCGACGCTCGTAAAAGCGAAGGGCAGCGACGGAGAGGGAAAGCTGGGGGGAGTAATGCAGATTTCAACAAACGGGCCCTTCGAGAAGAAGTGCATGACAGACGTTTTCAGGCTAAGTGTGGACGTACAGTAGTGTGAGGAAGAGTAGTAAAGTAAATGTAAAAACTGTGCAGAGTAAAAATGATTAACGGTTTTGAAAAGAGCACATTGTTACATGTGAGCTTTTAGTATGAAATTTCAAAAGTACAGGAGGGCAAAGGACGTGTTATGGTATTTTAATTGGAAGACTTAGAAATTGCAAAAAGTGCACAAAGATAATAAAGCCGGTTTACTCCTCTTTTTTTGCTGACTGACCAATCACTGATCACTTTACGATTCTTTAGTTTCAGATGCTTATAGAGAGCCGGCTAAATTTGTACTCTGTAATTCATGCGATTTTAAAATGTAGCAAAAAAACTTATAGGTCTTGGCTGGCAAAAAATACTGAAGAAGCACAAAATTGATCAGTGAGGCATGTCAACGATAAGGTCATGTAGACTCAACCATGAAATTTTGTTTATTCCTCCTTTTTTCAGTTGAGTTGAAAGGATTGATGACGATTCAGTGTAATTTTACATAATGCACCTTTAAGGAAAAGCACAGTTGTGGAGTTACTGACGTTTGAGTCCTCTGGGTAATGAGGTGAGTACATAACCGGTAATGTTATATGGCGTGTGTGTATGTGTGTTGTTTTCCAGCTGCCATCTACCTGAAGAACATGGTGAGTCAGTACTGGCAGGACCGGGAGCCGTCTCTGGGCGAGGTCGTGTTTCCCTTCAACATCCACGAGAACGACCGGCAGCAGATCAGAGACCACATCGTGGAGGGCATCATCCAGTGTCCCGAGTCCATACGGTACCATGAACGCAACACCACCACCACGCTGACCA
>OMLB01003953.1:20139-33920 GCA_900302555.1 Myripristis jacobus
AAAGTTTCAGGAGGATCTTTTGTTTGTCCAAAGTACAGCTGCATCATCTTTGCAAAAGGGATGTAAAACACACAGCGGCGAAGGGACGCGAGGGGTCGCCGAAGTCAACAAGTCTGAAGTTCTACTGAAAGCAATTTGGGAAAATAGGTCGGTACTCCAGCGTCTCATCTGGGAAACACTCAGCAGCTTCAATCCAAAAATAACAGCCCCTGATATCAGCATTCAGAAGCCCTAACTGGAATATTCCTCTCATGTTGGGATATTGCTGCCTCTGTTAAAGTTTACTCAAGTTAGAGAGCTTGTTAAAAAATATACATTATTCTGGGCACACACATATACAGTATATATAAATATATATAAATATATGCCTTAAAACACCTGGTACCTTGTTATTTGGAGGCAAAACATCTTGCACATGATACAAAATGAACGGATCACACACACACACAGTAGATTTCAAACAGAGGACTTGCTTTCGGGTAAGTACTCCTCCAGCGGAGAATTCCTACTTTAACTTGTGTGAAGGATTTGAGTGTGTTCGTTCTGCTGACCCGCCGCTCCGCTGCAGTGTGTTTTTCATCTCTGGGAGATATGAAGCAGGGCCTCAGATGAGCAGGGCAGCAGCTTAATCATTAGGCCTGATGGATGATAGCCCGATCTGGGTGAGGAGGACGACGAGAGGGATGGAGGGAGAGGAGGAGGAGGAGGAGGAGATGAGGAGGACGGTGAGAGATAGAAGGCAAGCAGAGAGAGAGAGAGAGGGGGAGAGCGAGAGATATTTACAGTAGTCAGGATGGAGGGAGAGCAGCGGCGAGAGCGATGAACAGAGGGAGACATGCAGACGGCCGCAGAGGAGGATCCGTCTAACAAATTACCTTCTCCTCCATTACAAAGGCTGTCAACCTGGACGCCTCTGTCAGCTCTCATACACACTGGTGCCCGTCTCCATCACGCATGCACACACACACACACACACACACACACGGCCACACACCTACTTGAAGCGGCGCACGGTTTACCACACACACCCAACCGACCCATGCATGGATGCATATACACCGGTGTGCACAGACGCTTTCTCAAACCCACACAGAAACACACTCTCTCTCACACACACACACACACACGCAAAACTCTACTGCCTGTTACCAGGTGATAAAGGAGCTTGTCGTCGCGGTGATGCAGACCGCCGCCGTGGTAACGTTATAGCGACTCCAATGTGTCAGACACAAGTGACTGTCGCTGTCAGCTGCTTGTGTTCTGCAGTGGGCTGCTGTAAACGGGGCCATTAACTATGTCTGACTGACTAGATGACTGACTGGCTGACTGACTGATTTATTTAGTGACTGACACACTAACTGACTAACTGCTAGCTGGCTGATTTACTAACTGAATAACTGGATGAATGGCTGGTTTTAGTGGATGACTGACCCACTGGCTGGTTGACTGAATGGCTGGTTGGGTAACTGACTGAGTTTCTGAGTTATTTTCTGAGTTTTGCCAGCCTGGCTGTAGCTGAGGCTGCATACGATTCACAAAGGTAATGTTCACACTTGTCCTGTTTAATGCAGATGAACTGAACCCTTTGTTTGTGTCTACCTGCTCGGTGCAGCTCATTCGCGTAGGTTAGAGCGTCCTGATCGAACACCGGTGGTGCCAAATATTGGAAGGTGACGGCACCTTGATGCAGACAGTTCACTTGCTGTGGTCCAGTTCAGGTGGCGGCTTTGTTGTCATTTTCCTCAGGACAGGTGAGAGCTTGGCTAGGTAACTCCTCCAAGTCCCTCCCACTCACATGTACACTGCATGTGACTCTGATGCTGATGGGGGAATTGGGAAATGACAAGCCGGCCGCCTTCTCGTCATTCTGCAGCCACAGTAACCTAAGCTAAAGTGTGGTAGCAATTTTTTTATTTTTTTTTGCAGAGTGTAAGCAGTAGTGCACATGCATGTGCACAAGACGTGATTGGCACTGAGGTCGTGACTCTTCCTTGAGGTGATTGATCGTTTGGTGTTTGGCCAAACAGATTTTGACAAATGAGGTTGCAGCCCCAGGAGACAGCACGGAAGACCTCTTTTTTTTTTTCTCAGTGCTTTTAGTTTGGCTCAGACCTGCAGTGGATGATGGGTATTTGTCAAAACTGAAGACACATAAAAAAGTTACCTACACAAGCTGTAATGTTCACACAGCACGGTGTTGAGTAAAACAAAACGTGTAAACCAATTAAATGCTGTTGAGCAGGCCACTCGCTGGACAAAAATTTAAATTTAAAATTGCAATATCCCAACAGAATACTGAACAATGGAGCCACAACAACATAACAACCTTGTGTTTTGGCAGCAGCAGCAGCAGCTTTGGCTAGCAGCCTCAGGTGTCTAGACCCACTTTCAACAGTTTATGTAGTTTGGTTTGCTTCCTATAGTCAGGTTTGAGTGTGTGATTGCTATTAATTATAAGTAGGAATGAACCTTCTCTGACCAACGATAAGCAAGAATGTTTTTATTTGAGCTGTACCAAATTCAAGAGACTGCAAATGAATAAATCCAACAATGTATTAAATGTCGGACCATGCAAACAAATTATCAGCAGTGAAAGCGACCTGAGGCTGGCCGGTGCTGGAGCTCCATAGAAGAACCGTCCAATGAGAATCATGAATCGAGTTTGCATCACCATTTAATGTTTTGAGCGTGGGTTAAATGACGCAGCAACAAAGTTTTATTTGCAACCTCCATGTCTGCAGCAGGAGAATGCGTCCACTGTAATCAATTGAAGGCGCTCCACTGAACATGAAAGCTGTGCGCGCCCACACAGGCAGCACACTGCTGATCTCTGTTTTTATGTGGTGGGTCTTTTTTGTGTGTGTGTGTGTGTGTGTGTGTGTTGCTACACACGGCTGGGCAGAGAAATAGATGGAAAAAGGTAAAAATGTCATAGAAATGTGCAATAAATGAGCACAATCTGTTCAAAGATGATTAAAATGAATAGTTCTGTGTATTAGAGGTAATGCAAGGCAACAATGCACAAGCTGATTTGAATCCTATCATATCGAACCATCTTGTCAAACATGAACTTAGCACTCACTTCTGATATAGCCCACGCTGTCCCTGATTCCAGGCCCTGCATAACCACCTGCATTATCACGGCAACTTCATCTTTGGATCCACAGCTTGCTCTCTGGCACGCAACACAAACGCTGACGGTGTCGCAGGTACAAAAAAACCCCGCGTCCCGCTGCGCTCTGCCCCGGTCGCGTAATGACCGTGATCGGTGGCCTTCAAAACACCGCCTCCCCCGGACAGGTACAGAGCAGAAAAGTTCCTTAGAAAGGTGCCGTAAAGCCTTTTGGTCAAAGACTTTCGGTCATTCACAACAGCGGCTATCATCACTGGCAAGCAAAAAGTTTTTCAAGAGGATTTTCAATGGCTGAAGCTCAGATCAGATTCGTGAACGGCCCAATTAGGAAGGTGTTTTAGGTGTGCTAAGGCGGCAGGTTACTTGTGCAGATTAGCTTATTTACACCTGCAATTTGCCTGTGCACAGCTCTTCTTCTAATTTTGTACTGTATAAAATTAAAACTCTGCACTTTAAGATCAAGCAACTGAGTGCAAAAATATATGCCAGATTGCCTTTACAGCACAATCTTAGTGAACGTGCACTGCAATTTTTTTTTTTTTAACTAGCTGGGCTACAATGACATTCTTAATGAGCATTAATGTCACCAGTGAGTGGGCAGGACCCCTGGCCAACTGCCATGCCAGAGGTGGGTTTCCAGTTCAGTGAACGTGCAGGCCAGTTGCACACAGGCGCTTGTGAACGAGAACATTTTCCCGTAAATTGGTACACTGGTTTATGACGCGCTGAACGTGTGAATAAAGAGTCGAGACTTGGATTACGCTGCACAAAGAGCTTGACAATTTGAAGTGGACGTTTTCTTTTCATTTCCTGCATCGCTTTCCACGCTCTCTGCCGCCTAAATGTCACGTCTTTAAGAGTGCAAAGTACCTTACAATGGACTCTCTGTAATGTACTCATACACTAAAATGTACGTAAGCGCAGTACTAGAGAAAATATGCTTTGCTGCTTTACAGCCCTCTCTGTGCCGAGTCTCTGTCTCCACTTCCACTGCCTCATTATCAGTCTGTTTCCTCTGTTGTTCGCTCCGTCTCCCTCGTCCTCGTCACACTGACACATGAAGCACATGTAATTATCACCTCGTTTCAAACTGTTCCTCTTGTTTGATGTTTCTTTAACCCCAGTTTGCAGAAAGCCACTCTGACATTTAGAAGTGGACCTTGGGACGGGCCGGGTTCAACCGGGATGCATTTTTAATCGTCAGGTTTGGCTAAAGGCTTCACTTTGCAAATGTTGTTTGAAAATGCTGAGCTGAAACTGCAGAGGAGAGTGAGAGTCAGAGAGGGGATGAGTGATACAGAGAAAGAGACAAGAGAAAGAGAGTTGGACTGATACTGATTTGCCGATATATGAGGACCACATTGTCCATTTATGAAATATTATCCACCTTTAATATGCCTAACATGATGCGGTTGCATAATAATTACATCTAAACTACACTACATTTCAGTCAGTAGGCCATTGATGTGTATTGTGATTATTCCAGTCATACTGGGTTTCAGAGGAGAGTTTCAGTGTCCCATCATGCTCTAAATGCAGTTTCTGAAGCTTTTCCACCCTGACAGGAATACAGTTATGGGGACAACATGAAATATTGTTTGTTTTTTTTTTTGGCATGGAAATGGCCAAATTTTAGGATATTAAGTTTTTAGTAGCTCACTCTGTTGCTTTGTCAGTGGGTCCAAAAAATTTCCACAACCCTTGGCAGCCACAGTTTTCGTCCAAGGAGGCTAAATTTGGCCAGTGTGTGTGTGTGTGTGAAGGTGTGTATTTGTGTTGATGCCAAGTGGCTAAAAGGGGGCGTGGCAATGGGAGTGGCCGATCACAAAAAGGCGCCTTCCAAACGGATTCACAGACTTGTGCAAGATTTTGGAGGAACTTTGGTCATGAGCCAAAGGACAGCAGATTGACTGTTCCTGCCAACTGGCAAAAAAAGGCGTGTGGCAGTGGGAGTCACATATTAACCACAAGACCCATAGCTTCTAAACAGATTCACATAACATGACCACACTCTGTAGAAAGACACACAAGTTCTTCTCATTTTTTGGACCAAAGTTTTAACTAAAGTGGGCAAAACTCCATGACTTTGTATGATGTATCGCAATATTATTTTACATTCTCTGACCTTCCGTGAGTAGAACGCACTTTTCCAAACTGCATGACCTGCAGGAACCCTGCTGGTCAAACTCTAGCTGTGAGGTGCAGGGAGAGATGGTACATTTCCAGCAGTAAGTGGCACATTCCTATATACAGAGCTTGCGAGTTCCCTAGATTAACTAGAGGTCACTAAGTGTGTGTGTGTGTGTGTGTGTGTGTGTGTGTGTGTGGGTGTGTCTGCAGTGACTCACCTCAGCCTTTGCTGTAAATAACAGCACATTCTCAGTCAGCCTGCCGCGTTAAATGAAGGTGTGAAAACTATTCATTTGCATGTCCTGAGAGGTCAAACTGCAGATTCAGCTGTCTTCTCTAAGTGAGGGTATACCACTTATAAAAATATATATATATATATGCAAAAGACTGGCACGATAAAACACAGACAAGTACATATCCTCTGGTGCCGCACCACCAAATGAGATGAAGAGCCCGGGAGGAGGAGAAGAATTTAAAAAAGGACAACTTTGCACTTTTGGATGACTTGGGAGTTTTGTACTGGGGGTAATCTGGGTAAAACACTGACACGCTGTTTCCTGACAAGCAAGGACTGGCGAACGCTTATTTCTCCACAACACAAGGAAAGCAGAGGTGATGGAGAGGTGGAGGAAGAGGAGGAGGATGAGAGGGATAGTGAGAGATGGGAAGAGACCAGGAGGCAGGTGGAGAGTATCGGTTACAGACGGGGAGAGAGAGAGAGACTGATTAAAATTCCTCAACAAGAGGTAGAGCTATCTGGCTTGTTAATGATGAATCGCTCAATTAATTTCTGTTAGGGATTTGATCATTCAAGAGTATCACTTTAAACAATCCAAGCAGCCTCGGAAGGAACTGGAGTTTTTCGTCGTTATTTAAATTCTACACCGTGTTCCCTCTTCATTGTTTTTTCGCTCCAAGAACGATTATGTCTTAGTTTTCTGTATCAAGAGGGAGCTGACGTTGTGTTAACACAGTTTTCAGTGGCAAGATGGTGAATGCAGATTTTAATTTCATAGTCTGAGTTCCTTCGGGCTCATCTTTTTTAGTTGTTGCTTTGATTGTTACTCGGTAAGAAAGAGGGTGCAATTACCGAGCCTTATAAAGACGTCAGATGTGAGATACCAAACAGCCTCATTATGTCTTTGCTAAAGCTCATCTGTTCTCTTCTTTTTTTAAAGGTCATCTTTTTGTTTGTGCAAACTCACATTATGAACACTGAACCAAGAATGGACGCACCATGTGTTTTCATTTTCATCAGCAGTATCAGCCATATTGAGGTGCTTTTTTTTTAACCAAGTAATCATCCATTAAAGTTAGTCAAAAATCAGTCGAGTCAATTCCTTAAAATTTGCAATCAGTCCGAGGGTTGTCGGGTTGAATCCCAGCTATAGGACCTAAGTGAATGTAAATGAATGAATAGCTGAACTGGTGAGCTCTCAGTGTGAATTTATGGAAGTGAGTGCATGTGGAGCGGGGCTCTGCTGGAAAAGAGCAAAGAGCTCAGTCAACTTTCCCTGAATAAATAAAAGACTTTTTTTTTTTTTTTTTTTTAAATCCACTGACCTAATTCTGCATCTTTTTAGGCAGCAGGACACAGAGGAACCTGCTCTCTGAATAATGAACTGAGGGCTTATTTAAATTACAAAAGTGCCTCTTGTTCCCAGGGTTAAAAGAAATGCACAATTGCACAGGGCAAAAAATAGATTCTTGTCCACTACATTTAAATCCAAGCAAATGCAAATGAATGAAATTTATTAAGAATGAGAATCGTGCGTATATGCATCTTTAGATTAAGCAGAATTGATGGTAATTTGCTAAATAAAGGTAAACCATGGTGAAATATGCATTCTTGTACAGTTGTTACCTTTAATTTATCCATCTGAGTCAGGCTTACTTATTCCACTTGAATAGAAATTAGGAGGCATAATGATATTGGGTTAAGCCACAGAAAATGAAATTAGATTTTAATGGTAGGGTCAATTAGCTTAAACCAAGCTATTTAGCGCATATGCAGATAGCTGGATTAGCAAAAGGCAGTCATTTTCAGTGAAGTGATTCAGTTTCGCTGGGATAACATAAGTAATGTGAACTATGTTAATATATAATCAATACAGGTTTGAGTGGAAATATGTTAAATGTGTATCACTCTGTGGAGAGTCCCAACAGAAGCTCATTTTCTGTCCTAAACTGACAAGAACAAATCTCCAGAGCAATTATTTCAGAGTACTTTCCTCCTTCAGTTTTGCTCTTTTTGATGAGTCAGATTATTTGGCTCCTTCAGCTCAAAATAGCTCTTTGTTTAGCATCATCTGTTTTTTCTCAAACCCTGCCAAAGTTATTGATATTATGGCCTATAATTAGTGTTTCTGCACATCAATCACTCAAACTGTTCAAAGGAATCTTTTGCCGTTGAAGGGCTGTGGCTTCACTGTACGAGACAGCCTCATACACGTCTGACTGACTGTGATGCATGATTGATTTATCCGCAGAGAGCGACTGCTATTTGTCTATATTTCCTGACAAAGCAGCGGCTTTTGAAATCTGTTCCCTCTCCTAAAATCTTCTCTAAAATCTTCTAAAATCACGCAGGCCCTAGTTAGCATTATCACCAATTAGACTGTGTCCCAAATCCGGTTAATGTCGACTGCGGTTTTGCCAGCTCAATACATTTTCTGTGGCTTTAATGCAAGAAAATTCATGTTGAATTGCAGGACTAAGTAGAAGAAGTGAAATTACTCCAAAAATGAAAATGCTCAAAAACTATTTCAGCCCATATTTGTTCGTTAACAGCAACCGGCAGCTGCAACATGGGTCAGATTTTCCGAGCCACCACATATTTACAAAAATAAATGGATAACTACCCAACTAACTGCATAAATAAACTGGATTTTCAGATATGCAAGCTGGCTGACAACGTTGACCTGAAAGAAGCGGTTCAAAGAGCCAGTTCACAACCGATGCATCACTAGTTCAATTATCCATATGAGAGCACAGCAGCCAGAGAGAGACCTTACTGAGCGTGAAGTTTCTTGATATATTCCAAAAACCGACCCTGAAGCTTTGTGTGGACTGACAACGCGGCACAATCCCACCCAAACACAGGAGGCCCTGCGAATTTGGGTTAAGCGCCGTGATTTCAGGGTTAAGGACGTGTTCATTTCTCCAGTTAGTTCACATGGAGAGACGGCCAGTCAAAGTTAAAGTGTAAGTCAAAGTTTAAGTTGACGAAGCCACACACTGTTTCTGAAACATCGTCTCTGAACATATTCAGCATTCTGGTCATATATAGCAAAAAAAAAAAAAAAGGCACAAAAAGCTCCCTGCATTGCACCTCTGACCGGTGAAGGAAAGGCCTGCTCCCATGTGGATTCAGTTGCTTTGAATTTTTCCATGCGAAACACAAACCAATGCAGAAAGAGAGAGAGAGAGAGAGAGAGAGAGAAAGACTGACTGACTAATCCTGTAGCAACTATTCCTTTGGATGATTTTGTCTGTTTAATATTGATGAACTTCTCCAAATGTATATGCATGCGCCTTTCTTTGGCAATGTAAGTGTTTTACTCGTCATGCCAGCAAAGCACCTCTGAGGTGAACTGGGTTGAAAAAGAAAGATGGGCAGAGAGAGAGAGAGAGAGGAGAAGCACAGAGAGAGAGAGAAAAATGGGATGGATTGTGTTGAGATGGATTGTTTGTCTCTGTTATGCAGGTGTTTGGCGATCCTTCAGTGATGAGTTGTGGGACCCCATAACAGGTGGCGGACCCACTCCTGGTGGCTCCCTGTATGATAATAGTAGCAATAAATTTTAATGATCCTGGAGCCCAAGAGTCCAAGAATAAATTGAACTTTGTGTCGGGGCTGGAAAAAGGTTAAGAGCACTGGAAAGCAGCGTTGTATTATGTTATCTCCTGGTGAAATCATCTTCAGTGATCAAACCCTGTAAAGGGCTTGGTGTGCAGGAGGGTTAGACGTTGAACATTCCCAATTAAGCACAAAGTTTTCACAATATGATAATATAGCATGGTAAATATTCATATTGAGTCAGCCTTGGAAACTGCTGGTATCTCTATAGTAGCTTTGAATGTCGTCTCAACAATGTCGGTGCTTTATTTACAAGGGTTTCCAGTGTTAGTACAGGCTGTCGGCATTTGTTGAATGTCTCCGTGTTTGCTTTGAGCCTTTTTGATATGCATGTTTTACATTACTGGAGATCATATTCCAACTTGCAGCAGGGATTAGCAAATAGTTTTTTGTTGTCTGTTCTATGAAAAAGTGAAAAACCACCGTGGTCACCCATGTTTGCAAAACTTGTTCCTTTGTTGCTTGAAGTCTAATTGCAAACATTATTTCTTGCAGTTCTATAGAAAACTTTCTGTAATGATACTTTTATGTTTATAGGATCACAAATCACTTTTCCTCCTCGTTCAATATTATTGTGCATAAGCATGGTAATATAGTGTTGGGGAAAAATAAACTGTTTACTGGCTGCCATGATGGTTGGTGACAACAAAAAATGGGTTTTTCAGAACAAATAAACACATTTCTTGTGGGAAATAACTTTGAGTTCATTCTGTTTCCTCAAAAGTCAGTCAGTGAGTTGCAAAATAGCTTTTGGATGAGCTTGCTTTGATTTATGACTTATGATTTATAATTTTGTTTTTCCTTGTGTTTTTGCTCCCATTTCTTTCGCCTCAAACTGAAGACACGCCAGAGGACAACGCCATGTAAGCATTAACACATAACAAAAAGTGATAAATGCAATAAGTGAAGGTAAAATGATGGTTGATTCAAAAACGGTTGGGTTGCCAGCATTTATCTTCTAAACCTTCCACTCCATCTGTCACCATTTATCTTAATGCTGCCATGGTGATCAGTAAAACCCAGTAAGTGACCGAGCGCAGTGTGTGTGGTGGCATTGTTTAAAGAGGAAAATTAGGTCTTCATTTGGAGCCAAGTCGTGTTTGGAGGCTCCCGCTGGCATCACAAGTGTCCTGTCTTCGCTATGGGCCTGCAGCTTATTAGCTCCGAGTTTCTGCTTGAAATACACTGATAGCCGCTGACCCTCCAAAACTGTTTGTTCACCACTGACCCCTCGGAAAAGCGTGGGAGGCCGCGCGCAGAAAGGCGGCGGCTGAGGAGGGCACGTCTTATCTCCAAAAACCTCCTCGGGCCCAACAAGCAACAACACGCAGAGATAAGTCCGACCTATCAACACACACGCCGAAGCTTTGATCTCGCTCGGATGGAGAAGCCTCTGTTCTCCTCGCTCTCTTCCCTTTGGTCCACTTTACATTTACTTTCTGCTTTTAATGCTCCTCTTCTTCTTCTTCTTCTTCCTCTTCACACTAAGCACGTTCAATATTTTGTTAAACGGGTGATTCGTTTCTGGATAATGCCGAAGGGATGACGGCGTTTCAGCTGTGAGATTACAGCCACTGACCTGGTTGTTAGTGAGACTGTCAAAAGCCAAAGGTTAGGCCTGCAGGTTTGATCGCCTTGACGACCAGCGTTTCCCTGCCTGTTAAAATGTCCTTTAGCGGGACACTTAGAGGTTGACCCCTGCACTCTCTTCTCTCTTTGCTGAGATGCATTCATTTATTTTAATATGGTGACTGGGCACTCTAAATTCCTAACACAATCTGCAGTTTTAGAAATTATGAGGTAGAATAATGATGATAACACTAATCTAAGTCAAATCTAAGCTGCTATAATTTGAAAAAAATGGTTATACTGCATTCTCCTTTGAGTCAAAGACTAAAAGTGAATGGAAATGTAAAAGTGTGTCACAGACTCCACGTAATCAGACTATTTTTTGAAAGAAGCTGAGGTGGCAGACGAAGGTGATGAAGGTTACAGAGGGGAAGTGAAGAGGATGAGGAGCACCCCCAGGCTTTGAGGATGGAGGTGATGCGTCAGCGTCTCCGTCAGATCCTTTGCAGAGCTGACACCGGCTGGCCGACCGCTCCGAACCGCCCACGCGGGGGAACCACGAGCACCTACAGCTGTGCTATTAAAGCAGCACAACGAGGAACACTCCAGCGTTTTCTGACTAACCCAGACTGAGACACAGAGGCTCAGCATTTCCTGTTAGCTTAGCATAAAGAGTCATGGGAGTCGTGGTTCCTGTGTATATGAAATATATGTATTGAATTAGAAAAAAAAACAACAACAAGAAGTTAATTTGTGGTGGATCTTCCTGTACCTTGCTGCAACAGACAGAGGGATAAATGTGTTGAGCGGTTTCAGTTCCACCATCGAACTTCTCCTGCAACAACTCCCACTTTTTAAAAAAAATGTCCCAAGATGTGCATTTCAAATACACACGATGTAAATGTAAATAAAAGCAGCTTCAGACTTCCTGTACAGTTTATTTTTTCACTTTGATGAAGCAAGGCTAATGACTCCCACTGACTTTGAGTCTTTATGCTAAGCTAACACTAAATGCTATCCATGGGAGCTGATCCACTGGACGCACAGAGGTGAAAGCGGTGTCCAACATCTTGTCTGAAAAAGGGTATTTTGTCCAAAATGAGTGTTCCTTAAAGAAGGTATGACTGCTTAGACTAGAAACGTTGATGTGGCTACATAAGGAGAAAACTTCAAATTAGTGTTAACTGACAGGCAAATGTTGATGAAGTTAGATTTTTAGACCTGCCATAACCCACAGTGTGTCCATGCTTACTTTAGCTTCAATTGCTGCATGTCCCCAAAACCTACAAAAGCTAAACTACCGTGGGCTGTCACTCAGTACACTCCACATGAGGTCAAAAGCGAGGAAACGCAAAAAACAACCTAGAATTTCCTCTAATTTTATTTCAATCACACAGCAAGCTAATATAATCAATGACAAAACTTAACATAAATCTTTGGGTAAGGGACTCAGAAATGTCCACAGAGTTTTTGTGAGTTATGCGTTTGTGCGATAAAGAGTGCCTACCACACAAACAGCTCATGTTCTTTCACTGTGAAATTCATCATGCCAGTTTCTGTGCACAATTACACAGCAGGGCACCTGGCATGCCTCGCACATAGAAAGGTGTTTTTCCTGCACAATGTGCACCTCTTACATTCTTCAGTTGCTGTTTTTATGTAGTTTGAATGATGAATGAGGGGAGGAACCGGGCTCAGGGGGGAGCAGATGAGCTCTGACTGCTCAGGTGGAGGTGGAGGTGGAGGTGGGGTCTCACCTCCTCCTCCTTCCTCTCTCTGATCGACCAGATTCATCATCAGCGCCCCTGAAAAGTATAATTACTATACCAGTCTAGTTTAGACTATAGGTGGCCCTCTCTGCACAGAAATTTAAATGCTATCGGGGATATAAGCAACATCCACTGAAACCACAGCCACACACACCCCCCCACAGCTCTAAACATACACACACATTTCTATTCAAAGTACTGTATTATGTTATTCATAAAGGAATGCAAGTAAATTTTCTTTTCATTCCAACATAGATTTCAGTAATGGTAGGTTTATGCCACAGAATGTGGACCCTTACAATTAATAGATTGCACACAAATAGAGGCATGTATTGCAAACACAGAGTTGGCCTATTATTCTGAGGAGTGCAATGAGTATAGGGCAGGCAAAATAACATTTTCTCTCTCTGTATACAGTAAGAAAATGTCTAGAGAGTCCTGCCGCGAGTCAATATTTTTGATAAAGTTCCTTTCATCCTCCGTGGCTTAGACAAAAGATCCCATATTTCTCGATACTGTTATTAAAGAGCAAACCTCAACTTTACTGTCCATGCACAAATGTATACATACACATAGAGCTGCGAATGTTTATTCTGCTTGCAAATGTGCCAACAAGTATACAAACACCTTCGCATATTTATGGTGACTGTGTACACCCACCTGGTGCTACAGAATATGGTGTTGGTGTGATCAGTGCCAAGCCAAGCCATGCCAAGTCAAGGAGAACCAGCTGAAAAAGTGATGTATGATTACCTCCACAATCTCAGTCAAAATGAGTCTTAACTACAACCCAATTCCAAAAAGGCCTTGCAAGTTCATCAGAAGTGCAAACTGGGAAGTTTACGACACTGGGAATGGGAAAAATCCAGATTTACTCATAATTCCTTGTAGTGAAACTCCCGTCAGAGGTTTATCAGAGATGTACCTCTGTGATGCCACATGATCAAAATAAGCCACATGGTGATGTCTGAGTGGCATCAGTTGAACCAGGGGCACACAGAGGCAGCCTGCACCAATGAGAGAAACATATAGGACAAACACTGACCTCATCCCTAACACGTCAAACTTTTTCTCCTCTTCTTGGACTTTTGGAGGAGCGGTGCAACATGTTTTCTAACGATTTGGCTGTTGTCAAAACAGATAAACAAACACATGTTTAATTCATGCATCCATTTTATTGCAACTTCAGCCACTTGAAAGCTCTGAGATGGCAGGCAGGAAGATCCAAGTCGGTAACTTGCCAGCAAAGATGCTGCATAAAAACAAAGATTATACTCTCTATGCCGACTTTCAGACATGACTATGTGTCAGGTAGTAGCCA